>JAOXJP010233388.1:0-10326 GCA_025762735.1 Platanus orientalis | reverse complement strand
AAGTGTTTTCACACTCCCCCAAAAGGTGAAAATCACTTTTCGGCGCTGATGTTTTCACCCGCTTGACCATCGGCGGATGCGGTGCAGGTTAGGGGTCGGCGTATAAAATCCTCACCGCAAAAAGAGTAATTCACTTTTGGTGTTGGTGCGTTCGCCCCATTCAACCCAGCGGAGGTTAACGAAGCAGACACAATCCTCCCTCCTATAAACCTTAACCCACTAATTTAATTTTATGTTGGGTTTATGGGTGGGTCGTATCAAATATTGCCTCACCTACTTGAGGGAGCTACAATATTACATATGGACCCTATAGGCGAGGTTGTTGAAGGAGGGAAGGAATAATATAAAAATCCTGATACAAGCCAATGAGAACCTCAAGGAACCTACAAGGTATGAATACCATACAGTTATAAGTGGTTAAAAAGATTTCGCATCCATTGGAATGAGATTTAAATTTGTGATGGTCATTTCACTTTAGCTGAATTAATGGCAGTAAAAACTTAAGATTTTAATCCGATATTTAAAAACGAATCCATAATGAGGGTTCCCTCATTAATTAAGTCCCTAGCTCATAAATTTTTATGGTTGCTTGTCTAATATGGTTGAAAAAAACCGTTTGAAACAATTAAAAAAAAAAGGATCATATCAAGTCTCTTCACTGCTGCCCTTTAATTTTGTGTTGTTTGGCTTCCAAATTATTATTATTATTATTATTTATTTCAATTAGAAAATAGATAATGAAAGGTGTTAACAGCTCATATTTTACGAGTCATCTCACATACAATAATCATAAACTAAGACTTCGATAAACTATAATGTGAGTGCCTCCGTTTTAGTTCAATAAAGAATTAAATGAACCTTATACCAGCTTGTCAATGGGGTTCATGTACTCAACGCCCAACTCCAGCAGCTTCATAGTTAATATTTTGGGCAGTACAACTGATTAATCTTGATGATCCAAAAGTGATGCCTACCAACGAAAGTGTAGCTGCAAAAGGATGATTAAAACCAGGATCTTGAGCTTTTGATCAAAAGCTAAGACTTGCGCCTATAAGAAACATAAATGCTAAACTCAATAAAGCCTCATCCCAACTACTTGAGGTTGACTATCAAAAACCATTAAGGTTCAATTCAACTAACTCAACAAAGCCTTATCCCAACTACTTGGGCTTGGCTACTACGAAACATAAATGAGGGTAGAAAATGCAGCATTGCTCATGGTTTGCAGTGGGGACTGACTGTTCGATAGAACTAACTAGGGGATCTCCTGTGTCAAACACCAACCCAGTTAGATGACTATAATCATTTAATCTATTTCATATTCTCAAGAACTAGAAAGATTATAACATCTAAGTCTATATTAAGAGAGATCAGATTTGTGCAAGAGGGGATGCATGGCAGTACATGGGTGGGGTATGATTTTGTTAAGGGAGCAAATGTTCTGCCACCAAAATGAGTGTGACCATTGATGAGCAGATAGGCTGACACATGATGTTTTTGAATTTGATGCCTTGGTGCTTCTTTTTGAACTCTTACTTTTTGAATTGAACACTTTTTTTTTTACGCTTTTAATCCTATATACACCATGAATCAGACCTTGTGGGGTCATACAAATTTTGGTCGCAGAACATCTGTCCCTCTTGTTAGAGGATGAAGGATCCAACGTTCTTGAGCTTGAACAACAACGCATTTTCACATCATTCCCCTCGATTCCAACGGTTAAGACTTGACATTTACCAAAAATAAATAAAAATGTTTAAGACTTGGCAAATACTTAAAAGAGTGAGTTTCCTTATCACATTAAAAATAAAAAATAAAAATTGATCCATCATTCTGAGCCTTGGATTTGGTGCGACCCCTAAAGTCCAACTAAAGTAAGATTGATATTAGAGACTAACACATCAGCGCCCAAAAGTGATTTATGCTTTTCTTTTTGTGGGGAGGGGGGGGGGGATTATCACTTTTTGGTGCTCCATCAGGGGTGGACCTTTAGGCGATTTTTAAGGGGTTGAACTAAAGCCTCAGGGCTGCAAGATGGAATAGACTGTACTTAAGAGTCTACGACCATGGAAATTTATGATATCAACTATACAAGCTTTAAGGATGGGTCACCAAGGGCAACCTAAGGAGAGACCAAGCTGACACATCGGCGCCAACAAGTGAAAAGCATCCCAAAAAAAGTGTAAGTCACTTTTTCGGCACTGATGTATTCGCCCCTAATATCAATCTCACCTTAGGCTCACTTTAGGAGTGGCAATTTGTCATGGTGGGTCAGGTATGTTTAGTGTCAAGAGAGGAGTATATGACTTTTATGGCTAAACCCGAATCTGACCCATTTATTTATTGTGTCAAATCAGGTTGACCCGCTTTGACCTGAACCCGTTCACAGTCAACACTAACCCACTTATTTCGTGTTGGATTCACAGGTCGTGTCTAACATTGCCATTGCCACCCCTAGGAGTAGTCACGAACATAGTTTTAAAAATTTGTTCGAACAGGTGATTGAACCTAGTTTAACCTGAGCAGCCTCAAAACTGAACTATACTAAAATCTGTATCGAACTGGCCGGTTTTTGAAAACCATTCAGTTTTCTAAACCTAAGTTTATAAACTAACCAGTTTTTTTAATAAACATTTTTATTTTTATTTTTGAAAACCCCACTTATATAAAACCCCCATAAACCCTCCTAACTTCCCTCTTATCATTTTTCTTTTGTCAAACACCCTATCTATTAGAAAAAACCCTAGATTTTAGATTAATCATGTCACCAAATTTAGGAAACGTATTGTCTAGCCATTGAAAAGAGACATAATCATAACAAATATGAATAGATAATCCGTACAATTACAATTATAAGATATGATAACATGATCATTTAATAGCATTGATTAAGGTCACTATTGCTATATTGGAATTCTTATCATAATGCTAAAACAAATAATGCTTATTGTCGTAACTAAAATATGCCCACAGTATTTGGTGCATCCCCTTAATGAATGCTTAAAGTCCTCCTACATGCAGGGGGACACATCACGTCAAAAAGTGAAAATAACTCACCCAAAAAATGTAATCACTTTTTCAACATGATGTATCCCCCAGTGCATGCAGAAGGACTTTAGGTGTTTGTAAAATGGGAGCACCAAATTCGTGCCGTAAAATGTCTTTTGGTAGTTAGTTAAATTATAATGTATGTCAATAAATTGTTTTAGGATTAATTACATGATAATCTGATGCATATTATTCTTTTGTATTTTTGTCAAAGCCTTTTATGTTATTCTACCAAAAATTTAAAACATGTTCACCAAACCAGTCAAACCGTGCAAACCAATGGTCTAACCCAATCTAACCAAAACTGATCACCTTATTGGTTCACTGCCTGGTCTGGTTCTCAAAACTATGATCGCGGGTCTTGACTCATCGTGGCTAACCCAAAATTCAACCCATGAATCAAACCCATTTTGCCCGACAGGGAAAACAAAATTAAATTAACTGAAATACCATTTGGACTGCTTTCTCTTCCACTTATATTCAGTTGTACCCATGTCAGGCTTTGATTGGAGTTTAAAATTCTCCTTCACTTGCTGCCAAGCATAAATTACGCTCTTATGGGTTGTTAGATATTTATATGTTTGAACGGCCAATGGAAGCTTCAGAGGGGAAAAAATCAACAACTTTCACGGTTGTTGAGGGCATTTTATGATGAAAATCTCAACCCGCCAGAGATGAAAGGGAATGATGGTTAACCAATTTCGTTTATATGGGTATTGGGCATGACTACACTTGAATTAATCTTATGATTCCAGCCATAGGACATACTACCAGATTGTTTTCCTAATAAATGTTTCACCTGCTGCTTCACTTTGTTGCACCCAACATTCCCACTGGCCATCAATCTTAATCAGCATTACCTTGCTGATTTACCATAAATCTTGGTCTTGATCAAGAACAACCACAATTGAACTCAGATCTAATTTGTTCAGCAAGATTGTAGATATCTAGAATACAAAAATGCCAAGGAATGACAACTTTTATTCCAGTGGATTTCTCTTGGTTGGGGCCCCAATGATCTCAACCTGATATAAATTTGGTCAGGTTTGGGTAAAATTTTCCATTTTGCAACCCTATAAAACAGTCAGGAGAGCAGAATGATCTACTCAAAGACAATGGCAAAGAAAGGTTGGAAGACAGTACATAAAGAGTTTTGCTTGTTATTCAAGAAATGGAATACAATACTTAGTACTTCCATAATTGCCTCTCAATAAACTGCAGAGCAATATCTAATGATATACAATGCCACAAAGATCACGGCGAAATAACTTTAATTCCTCTACTCATTCAATATTTTATATATGACACAAAAATAAAAGGACCAGTTGGGTCCCCTATGCTAAACTTTGTTTTATCCACTTGTAATGTTACATGATATCAAACACAAGCCCCAGGTGGGGGGAAAAAATTGTGTTTCAAACATTCTCTCTATCCTAATTTCTTTTTACAAGCACGCCAATGCGACCAAAAATCAACAATATGCGAAAACTTTTCTATGGAAGAGCGCCGAAAGAAAATTTTTCCATACTCACTTTACAAAATCTCATCTGGATGCTATATTTTGAACCAATCTGTTAACCACTCACCACATCATCTTCACTGTCTTCACTCTGGTCACTGCATTTCCAGATAAGATAAAAAGCTAAGTAACGAACAACTCATACAAGAAACACATGCAAACACAATATTAGGGTCACACTCTTGGAAGCATTTTTTTTCTTCAAGAAACACAGTTAGGCCCAAATGTTTGTTCTTGTTCACCAAGAATTATTCTCACGCATCACAAGCTTGTTTGGTTGCTAAACTCAAAACACAATAGATAGAATCATAAAACAAATTCTAAAAATCTCAAAGGACTACTTATTTGTCAAAATAACCATTTAGATTTTCTAAATTCTCAACTAGGGGAACCAATTAGTTATATTGAGTCTAATTTTACCTACTAAAAAGTAGTACTTTTAATTATTGCAGCAAACTACCAATCAAAATTTAATTGTAATAATTTTTTTAACTATAGCAATTTATTATTAGAAAAAGAGAAGAACAGTGTTCACCAGGGAGGCGAACCAAAGAAGAACAGAACGAAAAAAATAAATAAAGAAGTCCCAAAACATCAAATGCCCTCATCTCACAAATAATACCAAAAACCCCTCATCAAAGTCCTCCAAAATAGAACATCATTCAAAATCGAACCTAAAGACAGCAATACAAAGATTCTCCTGATTCTTAATGCTACTCTCAAAAACTACCATTTCCTCCCTTCCCAATGCAAAAGCACAGGACAGCTGGAAGGAACCTCCATATATCTTTTAATAAAAAGAATAAGTTGCAACACCCTCTGCTTTAACATTTAATGCTGCATAACTGTTCTCAATGTTTATGTTACCAAGGCTTTAACATTTGCATTTCAACATACACAATACAGCTGAAATGTACAACACCTAATCAAATAATCTACTTTATGATAAATAAAAGTTACAGATGCTTTTATAGTAGTTGAAGTTGACCAGGGTGCTTGTTCACAAACCACCAGTACTTCTTTCAAATGTTGTTGCTCTACACAAAACCAGAAATCTAGTTTATACTATCATTTTTTATTGAAAAGATATCATAAGACTTTGAAATGTTTTATATAAGCTTCCAGAATATCTTAGAAAGACTCTTTTTGCAATTTTGTTGTATTGCTTTTTTGCCTGTTCTTTTACTTTCTATGTTTGCCTGATAGATGTTTTAAGCTAATATTGTAATAGAGTAAATCTATCTGGATCAATCAGAATGCTCTTCGAATGTGTATGCTTGGGGATAAAGTTTATCAGTAAAGGACTGTTTCTGCCGCAAGTCAATTATTGTCTGACAAGTAGGAGTTTATTTTCTTAGGTTTTCTCACATTATTTTTAATATTCAATGATTCATCCAGTATTAGTTTTTTAATAATTATTTGAACTACCATAAAGCTGAACAAACAAACAGTTGGACTGGCAAAGCCAGGAACCAAATGCGTGTGTGAGGAAATCATGCAGCAAATCCGAGTCCCTTAATTCGGTCCTTGAAATTGCTTCAGTTCCCTGAGAATTGATCACTATAGAATAAAATTATGTTTTGAAGAAATTCTAGTTGATCCAAGTGGCTTAAATATGTAGAAGATTATGAAATAGCCTAGAACATTCCTAATAAGCAAACTAAGAATACTTATTAAGGGGGAATATCGGAAAACTAAGAAAGAAAATGCATAGTTTTGAAAACCGGACCAGGTGTCACATTGGACAGGTGGTAGCATATGTGATGCTATTGCCATGAAATAGGATAACCAAGTCATAAAAAAAGCAGAATAATGCCTACCCTAATCTAATTTCATTCAACTTTAAAGAAAGAAAAAAATCAGTATCTAAATTAGAAAGATGCAACAGATTTCAATTCAACAAAGTACAGGGACTCTCTTTGTAACAAAACCACCTCCAAATGGCATTAAAAAAATGGTACATTCTTAATAATTAAACCACCTCCTAAACACAAACATGAAACATAGGCCTCAAGGTTCCAGTCGAATAATTAACTTATTAATCCAAGCACCATATGCTTCACATGATTCTAGACTTGTTGACTTGGACAATGGTACTATATTTTATCAACATCATCCAAATCACCACATTGAAATGGGATCGATACAATGAGTATGAAAAGTTTTAAAATTTCAAACATGTTTGAATATAGCTAACCTATAGGTGGTATATTGAATATTTTGAGATATCACTGAAAATTTTAGTTGGGCATGTATTTAAATTCTAAGATTTTGGCAAAACAATATCAAAATTTTTCCGAAATAGAAATTTGTTGGGGAGTCTCTGCCAGAGGCTTAAAACACCCCAAACACATTATCTTGGCTAAATTTCATGGCTTTGTCGATTCTGGGCCTCGAATCTACCACTTTATCTTGTCCTACTTCAATCAAAATCATTGATTTCAAATGATTTACAAACTTTATATGGAAGAAACCACCTACGAGGTTTTCTTCTTCTAATTCTAGGCTAGATTGAGCTTCTTTGCATGATAAATTATGTCCTTATTTTTTGCAAATATAATTAAGAAATAACATTTAAAGAATACCAAAATGGCAATGGGATAAAAACTGATGCCAGTTCGGTAACATTCTTGGTCCTAGTTAATGAAACTCTGGCAGGATATTTTGGAGGCTCTAGGGGATCATCTGTCCCCTCTCCTTTTTATTTTAGTGGCAGAGGTGCTGGGCAGAATGGTTGGAAGAGCAGTGGAAAGGATATGCCAGTGGACACCAAGGGATTCAGGATATCTCACCTTCAGATTGTAGGATGATGCCCCGATCTTATGCAGCAATTCTCAAAGGAAGACTTGGTTTCTGAAATATATATTGAGGTGCTTTGAGGCAGTCTCTGGGTTGCAGATAAATTTTTCCAAGAGCTTGTTGATTGCAGTGAGAGAGTTTCCTAACATACATATGTTAGCAAGGGATATGGATTGCAGGGTGAGCCAATTACCCACCTCTTATTTGGGGCTGCCATTGGTGGGCCCTTTCAGAGAAGAAAGAGGTATGGTACCCGATCGATGAAAGAATAAGAAGAAAATTGGTGGGTTAGAAGTGAAGTATATCCAAAGGAGGGAAAGTGACGTTAGTTAAAGTAGTGATGGCCAGCATTCTGGTGTCCTTCATGCCCTCATCTGTAATCGTCGTGGTGAAGGTAGCACAAAATATTGAGAAACTCCAACAGGACTTCCTTTAGGGCTGCGGAAATTTTCTGATATGAATAAGGTGTTTCTGTGCAAATGGCTATGGCGATTTAGAATTGAAGAGGAAAGCATGTGGAAGAGGATGATATAGTGGCCAAGTATGGCATGGCTGATGGTTGGGATCCAGGTTAAAAGAGAACCATGGTACAGGGCTTTAGAAAGAGATACTGCAATGCATGCAGATTTTTGAAGGAGGGATAAGAATTAAAGTGGGACATCGGAGAACCTATTTTTGGGAAGATAAATGGTGTAGCAAGATACCTTTGAAGGCCCTATTTTTGGCACTATTTGTGTTTGCTTCTAATTCTAAGGCAAGAGTAGCATATTATATGATTCAAGGCCTCCAAGGATGAGTGTGGCATTCCGTTCTAAGGAGAGACACTTTTGATTGGGAGGTACCGACTATACAAACTTGTTGAAAAGACTAACTCATGCCAAGTAGGAGAAGATCAAGAAAACAATTGGTGTTGGATACTGATCAGGAATGGATTATTCATAATGAAATCATGCTATGAGCTAATCATCTCTGCCCCATATGTGAATTTTCAATGGAAGGTGATATGGTACAAGCCAGTTCCAACTTACAACAAAGGTACAGTTTTTTTCTCTGGACAGCAGTGTTGGGAAAGATCTCAACAATAGACAACCTGAGGAAGAAAGAAGTATATAGCTCCATTGCTTCATTGCCAACATGTTGGGGAGGTTTGGTGCGCTGTTCTGCAGAAGTCTGTGGTGAATTGGGTGCTCCAAATTTGGTTGCCTCCTCTCTAGTTGAAAGACAACAGCCCTTAGCCCAAAGCAAAGGTACATATGGCGAATGGTTCCACCAGTAGTGTGCTGATCTTTGAGGATGGAACCTTCCTATAGAGTGTATTGGAGAGTTCTTGGGACTTTGGCATGGGCTAAGAGATCTAAGAGCTCCAAGGATATGGGTAGAATAATTGTTTTGAGGGAGTGGAGCTCAGTAATGGGATCACTATGCATTGAAAAGGCTGGGTTAAAGGGGTGCTTTGTTTTTCTGCTGGTTGTGTACTCTACTGTAGGGTACTGCTTGTCCCCATCTTTTTGCTTTTTCTTAATAACATTTGTTCTTCTCATTAAAACTTTAAAAAATAAAACTAAAGAAAAAGTAAAACAAGTTATGTAATGGGGAAATGGTTGCATAATTATTTTATAAAAGGATTATATTAAGAGAGAAGGAACATGATGCAAGAGTTGTGGATTGGTTTATCATATTTATGTGGTTGGTTTGTATGATGCTTACATGTTGCAAAGACTTAAATTGGATGATAATCAATATTATCTTCTCAGCCGTGTATATGCTACCCCCCTATTCATCTCTTGTTACAAAAGATACTTTTGCAGTCTTTTGAATCCTCTGTGCAAAATCATGCTTATTTATTTATTTATTTTTTGATAGTTACCATTGAACTTTTATTCAACAATAAAAAAAAATATATTACATAATACAAATACAACAACAGTGGCATAACCCGACTACAAACAACCCTCCAGCATACTACAATCAATAAAAACAGAGTGACACCCAACACCCCAATTAGCTAGCTTGTTAGCTAACCCATTTCCTCCTGGGGAAACATGGAAAAAAAATGTGGCAAGATAGGTAATTCTCTAATCTCGAATACAAGCTGCTACATTCTCCATGAACCACAATCCAATCCCTTTCCCCAACCGATGGCCACCACCAAATCACCCACAATGGTATATTCCAATAATCCCATGGTTTTAAGCTCTTGCAACCCCATTAGAAGACCTAAAACCCCGTCTTTAATAAAATTACAAACTCCTAACAGGTCAAAAATGACACAATGGATACTACCATTGTGGTCTCAAATGACACTACCGAACCCCTCCAGCCCAGGATTCCATCTTGATTCTCCATTGAAATTAAGCTTGAAACCCCCCACACTAGGAGGTTTCCAACAACTAACAGATTTGTGCATCTTTTGAGGATCAAAAGAAATAGAAGTATGCAGTGTCTTATAAAATCTGACAAGGATACATCCTTAACTCTTTGGTGACAAGCAGCCAGCTCCCCACTTCCCTAATGATCCCCTTAGTCACCTCTTCCCAACTTCTACTTTTGCCTTCAAATATTCTGTTGTTCCTCTCCCTTCAAACTCCCCACAAAATCCTATGGAGAAGGCACTCCCTAAGCAGCCTACCACAGGCTCTAACTCCATTACAATTCCTAAAAAAAAAAAGAACTACAGCATGATGTGAACATTAGAGTCAGATGGGACCAACACAAGGCTTGGTGGGTTCCATACAAGAAGACACATGGAGGAGCATCTTTGGGACACATGATAGAGTCGTTTTAGAGTTATTTTACTGTTTTACTTAATAATTTATGAGTTATTAGAGTCTAGGATATAAGGGTCATTTTAATTTTTGTTTTTTGGTATTTTTGTAATAAGGCATTATTGTCAATCGTATTTTAATAAGGGCGGCCCAGTGCACGAGGCTTCCGCTAACGCGGGGTTTGGGGAGGGCAAG
>JAOXJP010233387.1:0-10326 GCA_025762735.1 Platanus orientalis | reverse complement strand
TTCCTACATTATATAGATGCACAATAATGGAATTAAGACCTAATTTATATTTCAATATTTCTATGCATTAAAACCCAACGTGTCATGTCTACCTATATAACAGCTTTGCTTGCTCTACCGCATCATTAAGATCAAAACTAACACCGCCCATTGCAGATGTGTTTGCATAAGGCGATGAGCTTGAAGAGGCTACAGAAGAGATGCACATGTACTCATCAAAGAGTGAAAACAATTTCTGACAAATAAGCATGCTTTCAATGGAACTGGAGCCATTGAGTTTCTTATAAATCAACTCTATCAACTGAAGCTTAAAGTAAGGATCTTGAATCACTGTTATAGCAAGTATGATGCTGAGCTCTGACAAGAACTTGTCAAACTTTCCTTGCTTTTGTGTTGTCGTACTAAGTATGAAACTATCTGAATTTTGCACATCTTCTTTTACAGTCAATTGACTCATCCCCGCCTCAAGAAAATACAAGCTCGCTGCGGGATACTTAGTTCATGAGAAGATGCATGTGACATCATAGAGAACTCCCAAAAAACTTTCTAATCTCATTAACCCTACCACATTCTTATCTAAATGGACGGTGTTCGTTTATAGCTAGAATCAATTAGCTGCAAATAGAAAAAATGCATGGCAGTAGGAAAAAACACTTTCAAGCATAAGGTTGAATTCCATCTTGGTGCAAACTTTCTTCTTTCCAAGGACAATTATACAACACATTCCAAGAACTTCTGTTTCCTTGACGGTCAGAACTTAAGATATTTATCATTCTTTTGAATCTTATATACAACTTCATATATTTCTTTCAACCCTTCTTGTATACCACCAAGTTGAGAATATATCCACAACAATGCACATAAAAGAAGTCACCAAACCTCAAAAAATCATTCTCTAAATTCACTCTTCAATATTTCAACAAAGTATCTAGGGTTATTGCAAATAACTACTTCTCAATTTCCGATCCAGTAAATAATGTATACAACTTTTCTACCAAAGCAAAGCCTGTATATATGTGGAGGTGGCATAATGCAAGACATTGAGAACTCTTTTTTACTATACCTACTCTTTGTCAACCAAATGTATCGTGAGGCACATGTACCATCTCTTGTTATAGAGGTCCATAAGTAAGATGTCAAATTAATACTACCAGGAATCATCTATATCAAAAGTAAAAGTCTCTCCTTTTCTTTCTCTTTCTTTAGCATCTTCAACAAATCAGTAATCTTGGCAGTATTCTTTGAGATTAGATTAACATCTTCACTCAAATATTTGAACAACATAATCAAAAAACTGGAATTGTAAGTTACGCTTAATAATGGAAATTGTAAGAATTCAGAGTTTTCTAAATAAAATTTGGAATAATGCATTACAGAGACCTGTCAAAATAATATCCAAGTAGTAGGACTATGTAACGCCTGTCTTTTCTTAAATAAGTTCAAATATGGCGCGTTATATTACCAGTCCCATACCATCACAACCCAACCATGAACGATCAACCCACAGCCATAAAAGACAAAAACTATGAACACCTCATATTATGCATGTCTTTATGGATTTCCCAACCATGAATGATCACAACCAAAAGCCACCTCATGCAAATTTTCCTTTAGCTCCCAACAGCCTAACTAGTTAATCCATTGTGTTGAGTGTCGACCTCTTTTGATGGAATGAATTAATTTTTAAAGAAAGGACTTCACCTAACCATGAACTATCACAGCCTACAACCAATATAAGAAAGGAAAACTTCAAACAAAACTTAGAAGAAAAATAGAGTAGAGAAGACATACTTGATGGAGAAAAACCACAGATAAAGAGAAAAGAGGAGCCACCTTCACGCTCGACAGCCAGAGTTCTTGAAAAAGAGGAGCTTGCATTCACACTCAATAGCTAGAATTCACCTTCACACTCAATAGCTGAAAAGAGTAAAAGAGAGAAAAAGGAACCTTTCCACTCTTTACACCCTTTTCTTTTCCTCTTTATTTATTTTTTCTTTCTTTACTTTATGTGATAGAATGCGAAGACCCGTGAGTTTTCTTCCTTTTCTTCCATCGTTCTTTTGTTTTTGTATGATTTTCTTCTATCATGTTATAGAATGCTTATTCTAGTGCAATTTCTTCCCTATATTGCAATGTGTCACTCTTTGCTTCATGGTATGCCATGTTTAATATAAGGTAGTCTTCATTTTATTACCTGCTTTATATAAGTTCTCCTCTCCCCTAACTCAATTCATCTTGTCTCTCCCCTAACTCAATTCATTTTTTAAATCAATGTTTATGATGGATAATATTGTGATGGAAAAGTTGATGTTTTCTAACTATAATTCTTGGAGACACAATATTCACATATATTTCCTTGTATACAACCTATGAAAAGTGGTTGATAGAATGTTTAACAGTGGCTCAGAAAAATTCCGAAAGATGAAATCAAAAAAGGTACTTAAACTTTTTCAAAGAGGTTTGGAATTGTATCGAAGATTTAAGTTCTCCAACTCAAGTGTGCGAAAAACTTGAAGTTCTTCCTTCGGAATACAAAGGTTCATCATTAATGGCACCAATTGAGTATTGGATATATGATTTTGATGGTGATAATTTTTTGGAAGAAGATATTGATTTCCATGAAGATAAAATTGATAATGCAGATGCAGAGGCAAGCATTGAAGAAGCCAAAGAATGTGAGATTTTAGTGGAGGAATCAAGTCCCAATTTGGTTAAAGTAGGTTTCTTTTATTCACTTATATTAGATTCAAGTATTTTGGATTCCACTAATTTAAATGATATGGTGAATGAAAGTCATGATTATGTTAAAATTGATCAAACATGTGTGAATTGTCATAAATTTGACATAGTGGATAAATCTCTATCATACGATAGTGCTTGTTGTAATGGAGATGATGGTTCTAAAATTTCAATTATTGATGAGAGAAAAGAAATTCATGAAGAAAGGGATGCAATTGTTGTAGAGAAGCATTGTTCATCTAATGTGTTGGGTGATAAAACATAAAAAATGAGTACTTTACAAGAGCCAAAGCTGAAGACTCAAGATATTATTGTTGTTGATGTGCTGATGGTGTTGGTGCAAGAAATTGTAGATCAAAGTTGGAAAGCACAAGATTTCTTAGATGGTGATATCGTTCTTCATCAAGAATTAATAGTTACAAGAATAAATTTGGGAATGGATTATGATCCATGGAAAGATCAAGGTGATGATAAACATTGCCATAATGACAGGATTACTAAAAGTTTGACATTTTTTTAGCTAAATATTGACACTGAAGGTTCAAGTACAAAGTAAATGAATATGGAGCATTTCCTTGAAACAACGAATATGAAATACAAGAAGTGCAGAGTTTACCAGATTTGGCATCATGCACACATAAAACAATTGACAAATCAGGTAGTGGATATTTTCACAAATGTGTTGAAGACTGCAACTTTCAAAATGAAGGAGAAGCTTGGTATGGTGGAGGTCTAGCTTAAGGGGGGTTATTGGAATTTTAAGCTAGACCCAAATTCCTCATTGGAAGTTCAAAAGGCTTTCTTGACTTACAAACTTAACTTTTGGGAAGATGAATTTGTTGCAAGTCTAAACAAGACTCTTGGGAATTCTACAAATGACCTTGAAGTTCTACATTCATCTTGGAACTTGGATACATGACCTTAGACTGCTACATTCATTTTGGTTTTGTTGCATTTAGTATTTTCTTTTATTACTTATATAAGGAATATGAAGTGTTTCTAGTATATTCATGTATTTTCATTTAATAGGTTAGTGGCTTGATACTTAGAAAGTACTCTTTCCACCAAGTAGTTGATCTAACACTAAATTGTGACTTGGAGTTGCAATTTTAAGTAGGAACCATCACATGTGTATTTTATTAAAGAAGTACAAATATGATGCCTTATATTACATGTCCCATACTATCACAACCGAATGAATGATCACAACAGGCAGCCATGATTAAGGGTGTCAATTGGGCAGGGTTGGCCCAAAGCCCAACATGTCCGGCCCAAAAAATAGTCTGGTTAGGCCATGGTAAGTTCGGGCTGGGCTAAGTTTGGGCCTAAATTTAGGCCCGAAGTTTTTTTGAGCAGACTCACTTTTAGCCCGAACTTAGCCTGGCCTGGTCTAAATTAGTAATCAATTATAGCCCAGCCTGGCCCAGCCCGAGATTGGTATAGCTTAGCTCAATAGATATAGGACAGTTTTGGGCCACTATAAGCCTAAATTTAACTAATTAGGCATATTTTCAAAGTATTAGAGATAATAAGAGCCATTATCAACCCAAAATTTAAAATGAACTTTAACAATCAAAAAAAATTTAAAGGAGCTTTAAGTTCGGGCCAACCCAAACTCAGCTCGAAGCTCATGATTTTAGAACGGACTGAGTTCGGGCTGACTACCTCAGGCCAAGTTCGGGTTTGGGCTGAGTTCAGGCCAATATAACTAAGTTCATGCATACCTCAGCCTAGCCCAGCCAGGCCCGATTGACAACCCTAGCCATGATAGACCAAAACCATGAACACCTTATATTACAAATGTCTTCATGGCTTCCCCAACCATAAATGATCACAACCCAAAGCCACAACATGCAAAGTTTCCGTTAACTCCCAGTGGCTTAACTACTTAATTCATTATGTTTAGCATTGTCCCTATTGATGGTATCAATTAATTTTAAAAGATAGACTTCAGCTAGCCATGAACTATCAAAAGTTGCAGCCACCGTAAAGAAGGAAAACTTCAAACAAAATTCAGGGAAAATTAGAGTGGAGAAAACATACTTGATGAAGAAAACCATAAATAAAGTGGGAGAGAAGAGGAACCACCTTCATGCTCAACAACCAAAGTTCTTGAAAAAGAGGAGCTCTCCTTCACAGTCAGTAGCTGAAAGGAGTGAAGGAGAGAAAAGGAAGTCTTTCATCACTCTTTACACCCTTCTCTCTCTCTCTCTCTCTCTCTCTCTCTCTCTCTCTCTCTCTCTCTCTTCCCTTCTTTCCTTATTTTATGTGATAGCATGTGAAGAACCATAGTTCTATTCTTCTTTTTCTTCCATCATTTGTTGGTATGATTTTCTTATAATCATGTTATAACATGATTATTCTAGTGCAATTTCTTCTCTATATTTCAATATGTCTCTCTTTACTTTATAGTATGCTATGTTTAATATAGGGTAGTCTCCATTTTATTTCCTGTTTTATATAAGTTCTCCTCTCCCCCAACTAATATCATCTTGTCTTTCTCCTTAGTCTCCATATTAGTTAGTTTATGTGCTTATAATGGATGCATGTATGTTTTGATATATCTCACATGCATGTGGTAGTGGGTTCCTGCTATCATTTCTTGCCACATGTCCATGAGATAAATGAATCTCCCCTGTTTCCTCCACCTTTACTCCAAAGTCTTTGTTTCTAAAAAGGAGAAAAGACTTACCCTCCACTTTTAAAGCTTCGGGTGAATTGTTTCCCTTAAGAGGTACTAGTGTAATTTTCTGTCCCCCTTTATGGAATATATAAACATTGTCTTGACCTTTATGCGTGGCATCAACATCAGATTGCCACGGCCTCCCTATGATCATATGGCAGGCATCCATCTCCACCACATCGCACACAATCTCATCAAGATAAGTTTTGCCAATGGAGAGAGAGAAACTATAAGTACGTATTACCTTTGATTCGATGCCTTTCTTGATCCACCTAATGCTATACGGTGAGGGGTGTTTCACAGTCTTTAAGCCATGTTTTGAAACCATGGCTTGAGACATAATATTCTCGGTGCTACCACTATCAATGATGACATCACAGACCATCCGATTGACAGTGCATCTAGTCTTGAAAATACTATGCCTCTGTGGGTGTCCCTCTAGCTTTGGTGCTAACAATAATCTCCTTACCACAAGAAAGTGTGAGAGGAGATCTCCATCATCCTCTACTTCATCATCTTTTGCTTGTTCTTCTTCATCAATCTCGTCGCCTTTTAATAGGTTGGCCATTCTCCTTTGTGGACACTGGTTTGAACGATGCCCAGGCACTCCACATCGATAACACTTGTCAACTATGGGTCGTTCATAAGGATTAGGGTTCTAGACTGTATTCCCTGTCGGTCCACTACTATTGCTCACTTCTCAATTTGTAGCAACTGATGGTAGTGAAGTCACAGGTTATTTTTCCTTGTTCAATGCAATGCACGAAGAATTAAGGGAACCTCTGTTTGGCACCTGATTCCTCATATGGGTTTGATCCAGTTATGCTTCTGCTTTGGTTGCCAAATTAATAGCCTCTGCAATAGAGAATATGGCTTGTAGGGATACTCGATCCTAGATAGCCACACTTAATCCTCCAATAAATCATGCAACCTGTTGTGCCTCAGTTTTTGACAACTCATTGCTTGCTTAGAGTCATTGGAACTCCTTCATATATGCCGCCACAATTTGACTTCCTTGCCTATAGTTCTGATACTGTTGGAAAAACGTCTACTCATAGTTTGGTGGTAAAAATCTAGCCCACAGCATGCGCTTCATCTTCAGTCAGGATCACACTGGTGCTTTTTCTTGCCTTGTGCGATTAAGTCGAGTCTGCTCCCACTAGGTAGATGCTCTCCTAGTTAACTTATAAGCTACTAGTTTGACCTTATTCTCTTCTTGAACCTCCATGTAATCAAAGAACCTCTCCACACTGGCCTGCCAATCAAGGAAATATTCGATGTGAAGATGACCATCAAAACTAGGCAGGTCCATCTTCATCCGATATTCGCTTTAATCTTCTCGACCACCATATTCCCTAAAGTTTTGGCCTCCACAACCACCATGACCTATAAATCTTTGGCCTCTTCGTCCATGATTATCGCCTTCAATGTACTCTTCTTCGTCACTGGATGGTTTTTCATAGATTCGTTGCCTGTTTTGTTGATTCGGAATATGATCACGATGGGCTTGATGACCGTCGTGATTTCTGTCGTCTCCACGAAGCTGAGTAATTTTCAACATCAACCTAGTGATTGTTGTCTACAAATCACACAATACTTATTGGTTGTCATGCCTAAAATTTTCAAAATCGGCTCTTGAAGAGCCACTCCGTCACGCTCACCATCACCAGAGAGGTTGTCATCGTTTTGTGAGTTAGCCATTGAACCCAGGCTTGTTGACTAGGCTCTGATACCAACTGACGCTGTGGAATAGCCAAGAGAAGAACACGTCGTCTCCTTTATTGGAAAAAACCCTAAACTTCACCAAAGAAGAGAAAGTCGTTCTAAAACTCTTAGTAATGAAAAAAACCTAAATTGTCTTGAAGGCTACAATGCTTTAAATAGATAAAAGAAACCCTAATTCGTGTTAAGCACGAAATTAGGCTAATTTGGTAAATTTTACCAAAAATAGAAAATTGAGATAATCATATAATCAAATACGACTATCACTAAGAAACATCCCAGAACAAACGGGATCTTATTCTGACCTCTAAATAGAAAGTTATAGCGAAAAGGAAAATTAATAAAAATAGCAAAAATGTTTATTTGAGGGCCTAAATGAATGAATTTATGCGAAAAGTGGCGGTGCTCATAGCAAAACTATGAGTTTTGATCCTCGCGAAATTTCGCTTAAGCTCACCAAATTTCACGCAATTCCGTTCTTGGGGCTCATGATTTCTACCAGAGCTTTTTGCCCTTCTAGTGTGTAACTCACAAAACTGCTCGAGGCATTTGTTCTACATCATAGTTACGGGGCCAGCACTGGTTAATGACCTTTTAGTTATCCAGTAACAAATAGATGAGAAAACACAATGAAGACAGCACATCCTGCGATTCCATCTACAACAGAAATAACTGTAATATGCATACCCTTCCCTGTCCCCCAAATATATGAGATAAAAATTATGACAAGAAGAAAGCACATCTCTAATTAAGTTTTCTTCACCTATTCTTATCTATTGGAGCGCCTCAGAACATCAAATAGGCCACAGCAACTCTTCCAAGAAGTCGGTTGTACTATTGGTGGAGCCAAAACTAACTGTGGCTGATGACAAATTCCAAAAAAAAAACATAAAACAGTTTAGTTCTTGATAAATGTAAATGAAAACATAAATCAAACATCCAACCAAAACCAGAAAATTCTCTCTTTTTTTCATAATTCAAACTAGCTGACCTGGTTTTCAGAGCTCCCAGTAATCTCAGACTCTGTGTAACGTTCACCACCATCACTAATTTCAACAGCCGGAGCATCTGCAGTCCCTGACACTTCTTCCTCATTTTCCTTCGACACCAAATCAATCACACCTGAAGACCCAGCAATCTCATGAGACTGCAATTTCATCTCTTCCTCTTTCGACACCAAATCAATCACATGAGAAACACCAGTATTGGCAACAGTGGTGTCTTCTACAACCTCAGTCACCTCTTCAGATAAAGAAACAACCGGCTCATCTGAATCCAAAGGCCGGACAGTTTCCATAACTGCGCCATCACCCTCCTCCTCCTCCAATTTCCCTGATTCTATAACCAGAGAATTCTTATCAGCCAATGGAGATTCGTCATCAGAACCACTACTACTGCTGGAATTCCCAGCATCCCCAGACAACCCAACAAAACCCAGATCCTTCTCGTTCTGAACATACTCAATACTCACAATTTTGCTCTCAGAATCCTCATCAAGTTTCATCTCCCTACTAACCTGAACAACCTCCACCATCTGCTTAATCTCTCCTTCTCCATCGTCATCGCCAGCGCCATTCTGGGAACCTTCCATCGCGTTAGAATCTGCTACAACAACCAACCCAACAGAAGAATCAACCTCCACCACCTCTTCCTTCTCCTCTAATGGCTGATTGGGGTCCTGTGATGCGGGGGAACTGATTTCACCACTATCACTTTCTTTCTCATCATGAGTTCTCACATCATAACTTCCTAAGAGGGTTTTCAATAACAAATTGAGATGAAATCAATAGAGAAAAGGAAACATTAAAAGATACCCATAAAGCAAAACAGGGAAAGAACAATAATAGAGACAGAGAAAGGGTGAGTAGACATAAAAGTAGTGGTGAGAACCTACCTTGGGAGTTAGTTGTAGGAGGGATGCTGGGTACCTCTTCATTCTTTTTCTTGGCTGCTTGTCTCTTTTTCTTATTTGAAGGCATGATTGGTTAGTGTGTCTGTGAGAGAGAAAGAGACAGAGAGTGGGTTTTCTTTATTTGTTCCGTTCTTTGACACTGTAAACGGGATCCTGCAATGTTATCTCCTCTGTCTAACTTGCCATTTTCTTCATCTTTTTGGTCTGAAATCAAGAGAGACAGAGAGAGCTCTACTGGGCAAGAGATATAAGAGGGAGAGTCTTACTGGCTTGTCAGGATTACGTTGAAGGGTCGGTTTGAATGAAGGGTCGGTTTGTGAAAATGCGCGTTTCTGATATTATTATGAAGAGTGTTGGAGGGGTTGGAATTGGGAAAGACAGGAGTTACAGAAAGAGAAACGGCCGTAAAAGGTGGGGTGAACGCCAATTCACATGGATTTGTTTCTTCATTTTACTGAATGATTCATAATTTGTATATTTCTTTGGACAAATGTATGAATTTAAGCAAGACTTCACCTATTTAAGTTTTTGGTAAGATCTACATGATGGGTGTCATTTTTTTCTTTTCTTTTCTTTTTTTAGAAGTGAAACTTTGAGGGTGGGTAGAAAAGTTGGGAGAAATTAAAATCAACTTTACTTATGGTACAAGTTCTTCTACATTATTATTCAAAAAAGTTCAAGAATCATAAACGTTCTCTTTAACTTTCGAAAAAGAGAGAAGTTATGCTATTTGTTAAAATTAGTCATATTATTAAAATTTTATTCAAAAATCCAAAAAAAAAAAAAATTCTTTGATTTTCCATTTAAAGTGAATTAAACACTAACATTATTGTGGTTGTTTACCAAAAAAAAGAAAAAGCAGTGGTTAGAAATACATATACCATCATTTTTTGTTATTTTTATCAACAACAAAAAAAAAATCATTTGTTGTTATCTTATTTTATTGAAAGGTAAACATTAGTGGTTAGTTTCTTATTATGTGAAAACGGGTTTCAAGTTCAGTGGTTTGTGGGAACACCCATAAAACTTAGGTAGCTGGCATCATACTAAGTTAGTTATATGAAAATGAGCAAATAATAATTTTTTTTATAAGTATACATTAGTGGTTATTTTATTAGTAGTTGAAGATGGGTTTTGAACCACGCCTGCAGACTTTAGCAACTTAGCAAGCTGACATTTCCAATGCACAAATAATACACAACAACAACAACAAACAGCCTTATCCCAACTATTTGGGGTTGGCTACATGAATCCTGTTCCGTCATTACGC
>JAOXJP010233386.1:0-10326 GCA_025762735.1 Platanus orientalis | reverse complement strand
GGAGATTAGGGATTTTGGTAATTTGTTGGCGTTGTTTGAAGCCTCTAAGCATGATCCGTCGAGGGAGGATAGTTGGGAATAGATTATTTGAAAAAACAAGGCACCTTTACTCTTAAGTCTCTATATGTGGAATTGGGTGGGTTTAGGGTTAGTTCGTTCCCTATCACTGGTATTTGGATCCCTGGTATTCTATCAAAAGTGACATTCTTCATGTGGAATGTCTATCTTGATAAAATTCTCACCATGGATCACCTTCAAATGAGAGGTCAGAATTTAGCAAACAGATGTGTTATGTACTTGAGGGAGGAGTCAGTGGATCATCTTTTTATTAACTGTGTTCAGGGGCATGTGGTTTGGAGCTTCTTTCTTTTTCACTTTAATATTTTTTGGTTTTTTTTCGTTTCACTTCAGTGAGCTGATTCCCGATTAATGGATCCGAGATTTGGACGGTATACCTTCAATCATATGACCTTATTTACCGTGGGTTATTTGCTAGGGTTTGTGGAAGGAAATGAAATTTAGGATCTTTGATGGTAAGTCGAGAAGCTATGAGGAGTTACTTCTTCAAATCCATAATTCCTTATTGGAGTGGATTTCTATTACAAGTGATTATGTTGAAGAAGAGTGGGATTCCTTTTGGAGTGAGTAGTTGTTTTGTTGCCTTGATGGCAGGGCTTTTCCTTTGCTTTGTTTGTTGTTTTCTTGCTTGGTGTCTCTTCACCTTCTTGGTGAGAGTCCTTTGTTTTCACCTCTTGTTTTCTTTTTCGGCTTTTAATAAATTTGATCCTTTTACCTTTCAAAAAAAAAAAAAAAATCCTATGCGCATTGAATAAAATATTATCTATATAAGATTAAGTAATTTAGTATTGAATTTATTTTTTTATTATTTTATTCCAATCCAATGAAAAAGATTCAAAAATTTGTTGGTTTTTATGTAAGGTCTTTTATAATCTGACTCTAAGATGTTAGTTGTCTACACAAAATTTAATGTATGGTAAAATCAAAGGGGTATAGCTGGCCATACTGATTTGTATGGTTTGCAAATGATTTCTATGTCATGATTCTTTGTTACTTACATAGTATTAACTTTTTGATTTTTTAGTACTTTATTAAGTTTATTCACTTATTGTATTGTAATTGAAATTATTGATTGTAACTTATTGTTATTTACTTCATTAAATTAGTTATTATAGGGGTATGTACACTTTTTGTTATTTACTTCCTATTCGTAATCACTTATTCACCTATTATTTTAATTTTTTATTTCATGTCCTAATCATTTTATAACATTTTTTTTTTATTATAACGATTTGAAGTTACTTAGGAATTATATTTTACTCGCCTACTTGTTTTACAAACGCTTCTTAATCATTTTCCGCTTCTCACTTCCAAAAGATTTATTGAGCCTCGCTTCCCGCTTCTCGCTTTCACTTCTCACTCTGGTAACTATGTTTTTAACAAAACGGGAGTTAAAATGGTAGTTCTTAAAATCCATTGCAAATTAGTTACTTGTATCTATTAGACCCTCCAGTCAGCCACGTAAAGTCGTAGATGCTTTATCTATGACCAAATTTGCAGCTCATTTTGTAGAATAGAAATGACCAAATGGTATAGTAATTTCTTTGAAAAATCATTCTTTTACCCTACCTACGCATTAAACAAGTTCTATATAAAACAAGTTCTATATAATGCATCTTCACATATCTTAGCATATCTTGAATTTTTTCCACCGTATCTTGATGAAAAACTGATATTATCCTGATTTGGGGTCACTGAGATGCACACGGATTAAACAATTTTAAACCATGCTCAATGGTGAAGAGTACAAAAAGAGAGTGATTTAGTAGTAACCTGCATATTTCCAATGAGAAAAGCAAACAGAACCAAGCCGAAGATGGAAACGAAGACCGCAAAGACAATCTCCCATACAAAAGTACTTGTTTTCAGGTTTTGACCAAGAGAACTGTAAACAATGCAAGTAGAAAAGATCATACATTAGCCCTTGAGAAGAACTAAAATATATCATCATTAACCAAAGAAGTCAGCCACTGGGAAAACCGTAAGGATGGATCCATGCTATAAAATGGGACTAGTCTTACACATGGTGTAGAATCAGGAGGGATAGACCCAATGAGGAAATCAGCAAGATGTAATGATTTAACCATCTGTTCTACATAAAACCTTTTTTCCTAAATATCCTCGTATTTTCCTTCTGATAATCCAAAAAGGTTGACAGAAATGAATGCTTAAAGGATTGATCTTTTGGCATGCTTCGAATAAACATATCAGGATCAAAAGCTGAACTCTACAGAGATTATTGCAAATGAGACCATATTTTTATTTGATGAACACAGATAGAAACAGCTCTACAAAAGATCAATAAGCAAAGATGAGAATTTTGCACAAACCTCAGATTACGCAGGCCCCACCAAAAGCAGTAAAAAAGCTTCTGTGGAAAATTTTCCGATTCTACAACCCCAGACTGAAGAGCATCAAGGAATATCCCAAAATCAAAGAGTGACGTGTCTGCATTAAAATTCGGATTCACAATAGGACAAGAAGCATTTGGAAATGCATAGTTTCCGCCACCATCACAGTATAAAAAGCTACTATTGCAGGCGGTATCATTCTTACAGGTGTCTCGCCAACACCTATCTTCTCGTTCAATTGAAAACAAGTACCAAAAGGCCCCAAGTACCTAATTGGACAGCCATTCACTTGAAGATCAGAAGGATTTATTAAAAAATAAGAAGAAGAAGAAGAAGAAGAAGAGACAATCATACTTTGTTGTAATTATAGATTCATAATCAATGTGAATGTGTTTCCAATTCCAGTACACAGATGCAAAAGCTGTGTCCTTCATGCTGTAACATATAGATGGGCCATCTAGTAATTGATCTGGTCATTCAGTACATGGCCACCCTCTTAGAAGGGCAATCACCAAAACAATCATACAAGCCAGAGCACCAGACCATACAATGACCATCTAATGCACTGACCCTTCTAAATCTCAAGTTAATTTACTTATCTATCCAAAAGTTCTCATTACTTTTTTAATAAGCTTTTTGTCTTCTCCATACCCCCCCCCCTTCCCCCCTAATGTATTAATGGTTAATAATCCCTACTTTTTCATTTTATGGTTATGGTCTGTCCAAGAGGTGAACTCTGATAGAATAGTCCAGATTATTTTGTAGACAGGCCTGTGTATATTGCATGAGCAAAAACAACACTATGATTTCTTTCAACGATATAGAAGTCTAACCAAAACAAAGAAAAATGCACACATATTTGGTATCCTTCAGACTTGTATTGTTACACACATGGCCCACCTATGAAATGCCCATACCAGGCAATAGGTAGGAACCTTTTGCATCATAATATACAAAGGCATACTAATTAGACAATTTTAAATCCTAAACATCTTCTGAATCAAAAATTTCTCCTAAATAAACACCTTTTCTTTTTGACCATCCCCAGAAATTTTTTTTTTCTGCTGCTCTTAGAAGGAAAATTAAGATATGATGTCAATGTGATATGGGAGCTATAGCCTTTTCCAGAATAGGTCCCACCAATTGAATAGTTCGGATTAATGCCTAGGTGAGCCACGTGGCATAGTGCTGAGGGTACAAACTTCTCTGTCTATCAACATAGGTAGAAGTTTAGATCTGAAAATGATAACGAACATTGCACATGATAAGACATGCTTGGGTAGTTGGTTTCCATAGCAAGATCATTATATTGTGAATAAAATCCCAAGTGGTGGACCTTGCGCATGCATCATATAATAACTCTATAAAGGAATTGGTGCAGCATCATTTAATTGGTTGGACAAGAAGTACCCAATCTGGAGGCCCAAGCCCAGATTAAGTACCCAAAGAGTGCTAGGTGTGTGAGGTAACAAAGTTGTAAGGGGTTATTTGTAATAAGGCCAATAGTGCCATGGTTTTTGGGTTCCCATAGGAATATTTTTGTAACAAGGCTCATGAGCCAAGGGTAGGTTAGGAAGTTTTCTGTATGGAATTTTTTCTCCTTTAGTAGTGTCAACGGTCAAGTGGGTCCACGTAGGCTGGTTGACAGCCTCTTTCTTGTAATTGTTCTCGTTTTGTTATTAGGAAACATTATTAAATAGGTGTTGCTAATAGTTTAGAGTTTCTATTTTTAGAAACTTCTAAACTTTAGTGTGTGGTGGTCTATAAAATAAGAGGGATGGCATGTACTTAGAGGGCATTGAAAGTTTTGAATGAAGTTTATTGGTTTGAGTCCCACGAGTGGGTAGTATCCCTTTCCTTCTTCTCTATTGTCGAACTCCCCTCCCTATTTCTTCTCCCAAACACACGTAACTCCTTTTTCTTCCATATCTCCTTCTAAATCTCCTACATCTTCTATTATTTTTCTTTTCTTCTAATCCCTTCCAGTTCTTCATATTCCTTCATCCATTATTATATCTTGCTGCAACAAGAATTGAAGAGATCAAGTGCAGATTAAAAGGACTGCTACAGAGGGTTAGAGCCACGTCAGGAGATATTAAATCCCCTATCACTTACCATCCATACAAATAACAGCTAGTTTCTCTCCTCAGTTTTCTCCTCAAGTTAATCCCCATCAAGATGCTACACAAGCCTTTATAACCCTATGTTAAAGAACTACTGCTTGAAGCCTGAATTTTGAGTATGCTGTTTGGTTTTAAAATTAGAATTTTCCGAGTTACAAAAAGTGAAAATCAACTCTAGTGACTTGTTTCCTTCAAATTTCTTTAGGAGTTTTGTTTCCCTATCCATTCCCTATTAAAACCCTCAAACTCCCATTAAAACCCCTTGATTTCAGTGCTTAATTAGACAATTTTCCCAAATCTAGTTTTCGGGTTTCATGCATTCAGCCTAAACAGCAACCTTTGAAAATGATTATATCTCTTAATTTTATCCAAAATTTCTGAAATTTAGGATATAAGTAGGAGTGGCAACGAGCTGAGCTTTGACCAGCCCAACCCAGCTCAGGATCATCACAAAAGAGTCAAGCTCAGGCTCGGCTTGGCTCACAGGCTGACATGTGTTGTGTATAAGGCTACAAAGTAAAAAAATCAAATCAAATAAAAATAAATTGCTCAATTCAAAATTCAAAACAGAGGCACCAAAAATGAAGCACAAAATTCAAAAATAAATAATGCTTATAAAAAATAAGGTTTTAAAGAGAGATGTGATACATACTGTACATCACACACTGGCTTGTGTGACTATTACAGCTTTATGTCTATCAAAAGCTTTTTCTTACTTAAAGCTTTTGCTGATGATGTAGACAAGTAAACATTAAATGAAACTTTATATAATTTTTTTTTAGAAAAAGCAAATCAACACTTTTGAAAAAAATAAAATAGAATGGGTGACTTGGAGAGATGGCTACTCATTATTACACGTATTATATTATATTATTATAAACATATGCAACTATACAATTTTTATACATAAAGACCCTTAATGAGCCAAGCTTTAGCAAGCTGAGCCTAGTGCAGCTCGGCTCAGGCTCACTTAGCTAAATGAGCTCAAATGGAGGCTCAAGTTTGGCTCATGACGAGCTGAGCCAAGCTAACTCAGCTCATTGCCAGCCCTAGATATAAGACCCTTGTGCTTGTGTATGTCAGAAGCTACCCTGGAAATTTGAGAATTTTCTGATGCATGACTAGGGGCAAATTAGTCATTTCACAAATTCTAAGCAGAAATTATAGAAATACCCCTGGCTGAATACTAAGTCTTTAGAACCCTGTTTTATTCTCTGATTAACCCTCTACAGAAGAAACCTTTCCCTGATATTCCTGCATCAAGAATAGCAAAATTTTGCCCACCAAAAAAGAAGGGAACCAAAAACAAAATTACACAAATACGAACCAATAAGAATTAACCAGGGATTACACACAGAAGAAAAGAAGAGAGACAAAGCCAAAAACTATTATCCAAAGGGTGAATGCCATATTCGTAAAATAGTCCAAGCCAACCCATTTTCTCCAACTTGATGATGGGCAGTGTCACAAAGGGCCCTTCGGCAAATGAAGTCATTTGCACAAGAGCAGTCATTCATCAAATATCAATGATCTCCTGATTTGTGCAAGAAGGGGAACATGTTGTAATGGGCCAAATATACAAAGCCCATAGCATATAGAGTACGTGAATACTGTACATATGCCTCACATGTTAGTAGGTATATTTTTGTCCTTTGAATTTGGTTTGTGTAGAGTTGAAGATGGTGCAAGGAGATTAGAGTTCTGTGGAGAAGAAGAAAGAAGATAGAGAAAGGATAAGAAGAATTGAGAAATCATAGGAGAGTTATTCTCTTCCTCTACTCCAATTAGTATTTATAATTTGTACATCTTATATGCCGTATGGTATTACTATAACATACCAATACAAGGAAAATATAGAAAAAACTAAGTAACATTAACATAATGTAATTACAAGTATGACCCACATATATGTATTCTTCTACACTCCCCCTCAAGTTGGAGGATAGTGATCCCACACTCCTAGCTTGCTAACAATAGAAGAAAAAAAAAAACTGAACACTTCCTTTTATTTTTTTTTAGGAATAACAATCTTTATTGAGAAAGGAAAAAAGAGAAAAAAGAATATACAAGAGACTAAAAGGTCAATAACCTAGCTAATGATACATGGCAATGAGAAAGATAAAATACATGAGTACCGAGCCCCTATGATATTAGAAATCGAAACCCCTGTGAAGTCATTCGTAGCTGCAGCCCAAGAGGCAAAACCTCAAACAAGATAGAGTTCGCCACCTCCACATTAGATTTCTTTGACTCCCTGAAAATTCTTTTGTTCCTCTCCTTCCAGATTCCCCAAATTATGCCATGAATGGGGCCCAACCAAATTTTTTTGGCACGGCTCTCAAAAGAGTCGCTTGCATTGAGACACCAGCACAAGAAGGCTATGAGGCATATTCCAACTCATAGAGGCCCACATAAGAAAGTGAGCCCAATCGATCTTGTGAATGAGTAATGGAGAAGAATATGGTTGCCAGATTCTTCACTCTCCATACAAAGACAGCATATGTGAGGGGAGAACATCATGTAAGGTCGCCTCCTCTGAAGCATATCCATAATGTTTATTTTATAGTGGACAACAATCCAAATAAAAGTCTGCACCCGTGGGGAGAGAATCCTTTTCATACTTTTAATACCAAGATGGGTGAGGAGAGGACCAAAGGACTAGAAAGCATCTTAAAAAGGGATTTGACAGAGAATCAACCAGAAAAGTTGAGGGACCACCTATATAGATCCAGAAGGGAGGGAGATAGACAAACTAAAAGGAGAAAATCAAGGAGAGTCCTCACTAACTCAGCTTCTAGCTCTAAAAGATCCCTAGAACAAGCAATATTCCAAGATAAGGAACCATCCGATGATAGAACAACAGAGCCGGTGACAGAGGCCTCTTTAAGACATGAGATGCGAAAAAGACAAGGGTAGGATGAAGATAAAGGAGAGTCATCCCACCAAGCGTCTTTCCAAATTTGGATTTTCTTACAATTCCCTAGCACAAGCCGCATATGAAAATTAAACAAAGGACGGATGTTAATTATTTGTTTCCACATCAAAGAGGCTCAGGAATTAACTAAAGGGTTATAGTTTCATTCATTTGAATCCGATCCATACTTGTGAAGTAGTAATGAGCACCAAATGCTTCCCTCCTTAGAAACCATTCTCCACAACCATTTCCCAAGAAGTGATTTGTTCCTTAGGGAAATCCCACCATTGCCTAGACCTCCTTCCCTTTTTGGCTTAGCAACAACCTCCCATTTGATTAGAAGATCTTTTTTTTTGGTACCGTCCCTCCCATAAAAAGGACCGTTGGTGTGCCTCAATTTGATTCACCACTTTTTGCTAGATTTTGAAAAGGGACATGTAATAAACCGGGATATTGGCAAGGGCATTTTTATTAGTACGATTCTTCCTCAAAGTGAGATTTCGAACTGCTTCCAACAGGCCAACCTTTTTTTTTTTTTACATTTTCTACAACTGGATCTCAAAAACTACCAAACCTTGGACTTTCGCCAAGGGGCATGCCCAAATATTTCAAGGGCCAAGAATCCACTCTACATCCTAAAGAAGATGCAATCAAAGCAAGAGCACCATCCTCCACATGAATGCCAGCAACACTTGATTTATCCTAGTTAACCTCTGGTCTTGAGATGAGCTCAAAACCTTAAGTAAGCTCTTTAAATTCTTGCTTCCTTCTTCATTTGATTTGATAAAGACTAAGGTATCGCCTACGAATTCGAAATAGGAGATGTGTAGGTCATGTAAGTGAAAACCTTCAAAAGATAAGCATTAATTGCATGATTGAAAAGGGAACTCAGACCATTAGCCACCAAGGAAAGAAGGAAGGGCAAGAATGGATCTCCTTGTCTGAGGCCTCTAGATGCACCAAAGAAACCCTTTGTAGTACCATTTAGCAAGATGGAAAACCAAGGATTCAATATGAAACCCAAATGAGCTGCATTGACCAATTCCTTTTTTCCCTCTCGTGGGAGGATCAATAATCTCAAATTCAATAGGTCACATTGCCAAATCTTGTGTCTGACCACATCCCACTATTGTTGCAGCAAGTGGCTCAAAAGTCTGGTCCCTCCCCTTTCCACTTTGAGCTTATGTACCTTGAAGGGTTTCATGAAAGGATGGCTAAATGGCGAACATCCTTTGCCTTTGAGGGCTTGAGAAGTTTCTTGCTAGGTCAAAAACTAAAAGCTTTAAAAGAAGCTATATGAAAATGGAGCAAAAAAGTTTTGGGAAAAGGTGGAGGATAGAAAAGCGTACAGCCTGAAGAAAAAAAATAGCGAAGATTGATACTAAGGAGCATAAAGGGTCCTTATCAGTTGAAGAAAAGGTCTCCAAAGAAGAATAGTGTCGCTATCTAAGATGGCTTAGAATGAAAGAAATTTCATGGAAACAGAAAGCCCAAATTTCCTGGTTGAAGTATGGGGATTTGAACACCAAAATTTTCCGCAAGATGGTCAATGTCAAATCCTGCACCAACAACATATTTTAACTGCAAACAAAAGGTTATTGGAAAACTAGCGGACCTCGAATTAGGTGCCTAATTGAAAACCACTTTAAGAATTTATACACGGAGCACTTTGAAAAGAGGCCGAAGATGGAAAGGGTGGGATACAACAAGATCTCTGTTGATAAAGAGCTTTGACTTGAACAAACTTTTGAGTTAGATATATTGGAGGCAATGTCTTCTCTAGCTAATGATAAGGCCCTTAGGCCAAACGGTTTCTCCCTGAAGGTCTTTAAGGTGCTATAGAAAGTGATGGGAAAGGATGTCTCTTTCGAAATTCAGGAGTTCCACAACAAGGCAGCCATATGTAGGAGCTTAAACTCCATCTTTGTGACTCTCATCTTGAAAAAGATAGGTACCATTGAGCTTAAGGATTTTAAACCAATAACCCTTCTTGGAGGTCTTTACAAAATCCTTTTGAAGTTGCTGGCTAGGAGACTAGAGGAGGTCATGGACCTCATTATAGCTCCTTCGCAAAATGCCTTTGTCCAAGGACGACAATTTCTTGACAGTTCTCTCATAGCCAATGAGTGTATTGACTTATGGGAAAAGAATAAGAAAGTGGGAGTGGTGTGCCAACTCAACATGGAAAAATCCTATGACCATGAAAATTGGGCATTCTTAGTAGATATTATGAAGATGGGATTTGGGAAAAAATGGTGTAACCGGATAAAAGTATGCATCTCCACAGCTTCCTTCTCCATCCTAATCAACAATAGCCCACAAAGTTTATTTCCGAGTAGTAGGGGGCTTTGTCAGGGACTCAGGATGACACACTCTCTCCGTTCCTTTTCAAAATTGTCATGGAAGTGTTAAGCAAGCTTGATGCGGACAACATTAAAAGACTTAAGTATGTGCCCCCATATAAGAGGGCCAGATTTAAATTTGAGTGTTATGTGGGATTAATTAAGGTTTTGCAAGGGGTGGGCCAATTTTGTAATAAGGCCTTTTGGCCAAGGGTAGATTAGGCTTTTTATTTGTAAGGGGTTAGTTGTGATAAGGTTAAATGCAAGGGAATATTGGGGAATTTATGGGCTAGTCGTTGGAATGGTGTTTTTTTAATTTATTTTAGTGGGCTGCCTGCCATCTACAACAAATGGGTCTCACAAAGAGGCCTACTTGTCAGTCACTATTTGGCTATATTTGGAGTCCCCAAAGTCAACACAATGCGGCCCACTTATAGTCCTTGGTGGCACGGGTTCAAGTCACGAAAACAGCCTCTCCAGAAATGGGGGTAAGGCTGCGTACATCTTGCCCTCCCCAG
>JAOXJP010233385.1:0-10326 GCA_025762735.1 Platanus orientalis | reverse complement strand
TCCATCTCTTTATTGATCATGTCATGGAAGAGGGCAATCATAGCCCGTTGATATGTTGCCCCGGCATTTTTGAGACCAAAAGGCATTACTTTGTAGCAGAATGTGCCCCAAGGGGTCATGAAAGCAGTCTTCTCACGGTCTTCTACTGACATCTTAATCTAATTGTAACCTAAGAACCCATCCATGAAGGACATCATCTCATGTCCAACGGTTCTATCAATGAGCACATCAATGTGGGGTAGTGGAAAGTCATCTTTGGGACTAGCTTTATTCAAGTCTCTATAGTCTATGCACATTTGGACTTTGTCGTCCTTCTTGGGTACAGGGATGATGTTAGCTAACCATTGAGGATATTGGACAGATAACAGGAAGCCTACGTCTAATTGTTTTTGGATTTCTTCTTTGAGGGCTAGGAATTATTCTAGTCTTAGACGCCTAGGCTTTTGCTTGATAGGATGAATATCCGGGTTAATGAGAAGCTTATGGGTGACTAGGTCTGTATCCAGACCAAGCATGTCTGCATAAGTCTATACAAAGATGTCTATGTATTCTTTCAGCAAGTTTAACAGGGCATGCCCCAGATCTGAAGTGCTGGGGGTCCCAATTTTCACAACTCTAGGTAGGGTTTCCGACCCAAGATTAATCTCTTGAAGGTCGTCTACCAATGGAAGATTTTGATTCTCTTGGCACTCAAAGGCCTTGATCACCTCTTTTGGCATTAATTCATCATCATTCCATTCTTCTTGTTCTTATTTTGTGAAAGAAAGCTTTTAGTATTAATTTACATTAAGATGAATTTTATACCCGAGAAGAGCAACTGGACTTGGAATCAACTCCAAGTTGCCTACATACCCGATGTTTACGCTGATCACAAGCTTGAGAAAACCTATTCAGTTGGGATCAAGTCGCGTGTAGTTCTGGCCTCGGGGTGGACCAAATTTACATTTAAAAAAAAAAAAAACTTGCTAAGCCTGAAGTTACTTTTTAGGTTGCCTACATACTTGGCTTTTAGCGTAAGTGCTTTTGAAATCATTGGTCTGTCAAGATGAAGCCGCACGTAGTTCTTTGACTACAAGGGTAAAGAAAAAAAAAGATTTTTTTAGAAAGTGACTGGGCTTGAAGCTATGTCTCAGGTTGCTACATACCCCTTACAGGTGCATTGGTCGAATGCTTCAATAATTTATGAGTCATTAGGGATCAATTCTATGTAATTCTTATACAAAAGGGTAAAAGTAGAAGAACTAAAAAAGCTTTTTGAAAAGGTCAAACAAGAGTATGGAATGATCGGATCTTCTAGGCCTCTTCCATTAATCAATCCATCACCTCATCTTGATCTGTTGTTGCTGCTGAATTAGCTTTCCCGATTTGCTCTGTGGCATCCATGGTTATCCATGTTTCGAACATGATGACCTAGTTAGGGTCAATCTCATCTAAGTCTAATTCTCCTTACAATCACTGATTAGAGGGCATCTCTTACATTGTTAGGGAGCGAGAGTAGACTTAGAGGAGTTAGGTTGTCTTCCCTTTGTTCTGAGGTATTGGGGGCTGAACATTCCCCAACCTCAGGGACAGACGCCTTGGTGTTGGACATGTAGATATGAGGAGCAGCCTCAAGATGATAAGTGGAACATGAGTTGATGACTGGGGGTGGAATTACGAATAGTTTAAGTGTTGAATGATTTGTATTGTGCTCTGATGGTTTTGTTGGATTTGGAGAGCTGAGAAGCTAATATGAAGTGCAGTGTGGCCTTGTAGTTGACTTTCCTCTTCTTGTTTTTCTTAAACTGATGCTTGAGGAGAGACTTGAAACCTATGTCTGCCTTGTGCAGCACTCTGATAGCCTTGATGGGGTTTTTCCTCCCTTGAGAATGCTTGCCTAGACCTCTGTCTGGGTCGAACTTCATTCGGGCCATCATATTGAGTTTGGGTGGAAGTGTGTCAGCCTTCCTCTTCAACTCGGCTGCCTCTTGCTCTGTATGTATGATCTCAAATTGATAAGAGGTGAAGGTGTTCGGGGCTTGTAGGTTCTGAACTCCCAATATCTTCTGGCTGGTCATGGTGATGACGTCTGTATCTACTGGCACTGTGATGACCTCATCATTGATAATGAATTTAACTTTTTGGTGCAAAGTGGATGGGATGACGCCCGCCTGATGTATCCACGGTCTTCCCAACAGCATTGTGAAGGAGGATGGTATGCTCAGTACCTAGAACTGAACTTGGAACATTCTCCCTTCTATCACTAAGGGAACGAACACTTCTCCTTAGCTGCAACTTATTAAGTTATCGAAGGCCCTGATGTCACATGGGTTGGGTTTCATACAGTCTGAAGGAACTCCCAGTGTGTCCAACGTATCCTTTGTATAGATGTTCAAAGCTAACCCATTGTATACCAAGATAAGTGGAATGCACATGTCAGAATGACGCGCCGTGATGTAGATAGCTCTATTGTGCACAGTGTCCCCCTCAGGGATTTCATCCTTAGAAAATGTGATGACTTATGACATTGATACCCTTGCCACCATATTCTGTAGTCTGTATGGTGTGATTAAAGCATCCACAAAGGACTTTCTAAATATATTCAAGAATCTTTCTCGGTGTTGCTCTAATGTGAGCAAGAGGCCCAAGATTAAGACCTGTGCAGGTGTCTTGGATAGCTGCTCGACCAAGAACAGGTGAGACCTCTGAATAGCTGCTTTAAAAACCTTATTTTCTTTCTTCTCTTATGCTTCTCTGGATTGCCTCTGTACCTCTGTCTCTGTCTCTTCTTCTACCATTTTTTCTTTTCCTTTTCCCTCAAGGTGCACATATGTGACCGGTTTAGAGATTCTACCAGACCTGGTGATAAAAGCTGTGAGCTCTTCCAGCTCGTCCTTTGAAAGTTTAGGATCTACAACTTCTCCGACTAAGTAACCCAAGGGAACTCTATTCAGCAAGTACTGGATTCTGGTAGGTGGAGGAATGTTGATGACTTGGTAGGGAAATGAAAGGTTAGTGAGTTTGGCATACAATGATGGTGGGGGGATGATATGGGGTGATGCAAAAGGGTCATGAGTTGCTGAACCTTCCCAATATATGTTGATGTTAAGGGGAAGAACGGAAATTAGGCTTTCTGGGGCTGTATCCCATATGTGGGTAAGCAAGTGCTCATATTCAAGAGGGGGAATAGGCTCAGGGTTGTATCTTCTTATGGTGGACACATGGTCAATGTCTGGCAAGAAGATCACTTTTTTGGGCTCTGAGATTTTGGTGATGTAGCTGGCAGGATTAAATTGGGTGCTGACAGTACCTATCATGTTGACCCCTTTTGGTGGCTTGTGGTCAGGGAGTGGATTTTGAATGATGTTGGTATTTGGTGGGGGATTGATGGGTGTAGGGTCAAATGATACCTTACCCTCATCGATCAGGTTTTGGATATCATGTTTCAAGCGGAAACACCTGTCGAGGGTATGCCCTGGAGTCAGGTGATACTCACAATGTTATGCATGGTTGTAGCGGTAGGGCAGAGGGTATGGTGGAGGTGTAGGATCAATTGGTTGCAACAACGTCTTCTTGATGAGATACTTCATTATGTACTTGTAGGAGTAGGGCAGAGGAGTGAACTTCCTTTTCTTCTCCGAGCTCACCCGGGTATCCAGGTTGGTAGAACTATTGTACTTGAGGAGGGATGATATTCATGGCTGCAGGATAAGTCTGAGCTGGCTGTCGTGGAGGCAGAACATAACCACTATTTTGATTGGGCCTTGGAACCTCGAGGGCATGCACATGATTGGCTTCTGGCCATGTAGCGGCTGCCTTCTTTGGCATAGTCTTAGAGGAACTGGCTGAGGTAAGTGATGCTTCTTGTACCAACCCATCCTTAATTGCCAATTCTACTTTGCCAACTTTGTCAACAACCTTTGCAAAGTTATTCTATGATGTAATCAGAAGCATCAACTAGTAAGTAGGACCCAGAGCCCTCATGAAAGTTGATATCAGGTCCTCCTCGAACATAGGATGTTTCAAGTTAGAGGTTTTCAGTCTCCATCTGTATGCGAAATCCCTGATACTTTCTCTGGAGACTAGCCTCATTCCTTCAACTTCTTCTTTGGTTGGTAGTAGTTTAAGATTGAATATGTAGTGGTTGACAAATGACTGCGTCAGGGCCCTCCATGTGTTGACATTGTTCTTCTCTTGGCTTGCCAGCCACTTCCCTGCATTTTTCTCCAAACTCTAGCCGAACATCTGGACCAGGATCCACTCATCATGTCCCCACTGGAACATAGCGTTACAGTACATACAGAGATGCATCCTAGGGTAGGTGGTACCATCGTACTTCTCAACATTTGGCATTTGGAAGTTCAGTGCTAGCACACCTCCAGGGTGTATACAGAGGTCTTTAAAATCCATAGAGATAGGGAACTATCCTCCCTTCATGAGTTCCAGCTCTATAGCAAGCTTTGCTATTTGTGCACCTATCTCATCTTTCTCTTTCTCCTTTCTGCTTGACGGCCCATATTATTTCTCGAGGTCGAGGGCACCTCGGTGCTCTAGCTATAGGTATGTAGTTGTGGGTCAAAGTAAGGCAATAACATAAGTGGGACCCTATGTGTAGGCCTGGCTGTGCAGGAGAGCCTGCTCTATAGTATTGGAGAGTGACATTTCAACTGTTGAATTCAGGTTCTGAGGTCCTCCCTGCTTCATTAGATACTGGAACATCAGCTTCTCAAACACAGAAGGGAGAAATTTGAAGCTGCTCATTGAGGCTTGGTTGGCTAATGGATGGTGAAGACGGTTGATGTGTGGATGAGGATTGATCAAGTTCTAGGGTAGATGTCCAACCTTGCCAGGACATGAAATCCCCCATGAGTCTCTCTACCTCTAATTTGACTCCTTCTGGGAAGGTGTTTTCTGGAGCGATTCTTATGGGAGGTGTATTTTCCACATATGCCTCTGGTATGACAAAAGGTGTAGTGCTTGTTGTAGAGGTGATGTTGACTTGTCAGCCATTGCTTTCCTATGTTGTGTTTTCTTCTGCTTTTACAGTCGAGTCTCTGGAGGAGCAATTATAGCTTGCTTAACTAGGATTAAAAAAGAAAGAGATTCATTGTTATTATTTATCAAGTTCATTGTTCTTGTTTATTTATAAGTTGATAGCGTGCATATGTCATACAAGTGAATTCATGTCATTTAATCTAAAACACAAGATTTTGATAAACAAAAAGGCTTTGTACATCATATATATATATATCAAAAAAGATTACGAAAGGTTGGGGATGCTTACCCCAATACATCAGAAGATAAACAAAATCTAGAGATTAGGCACTACTGGAGGTGGTGGAGGTGACACTAGCTCATAACCCAAAGAGGAGATCTGTTCCCTCAGCTCGTGAACCCATAACTTCATCCATTGATCCTACACAAAAGCTATATCATTACTCTGTCTCATCTCATATTCTAAATCCTTGTGGGAAGTCCTATTGTCACCGAGGTCACTTTTCAAGGAGTGAATGAGCTCTGATTGTGTTTCATTCTAATGTTGGGTACATTCATGGGAGACCTCAGCCTCTGTGCACAACAGTACTTCAGCTTCTAGGATAACTTTGGTTTGGGCATGTGCTACCCGTTCCTCGGCTAGATCTGATAAAGCTTGCTCATATTCTGCTTGAGTGTGAGAAAGTTCTGCATGTAATGAAGATGTAGACTCGATGCACTATCTCTTGTTCAAAAAGGTAGATGTTGAAGGAGTAACAAGCTGTATAGGAGGACTATGCAAAAGCCATTGCTCATATGCTGGTGTCATAGCTTGTGTCTTTGAGGATACTAGTTGCGAGTGTCCTAAGACTCCCGTGTGTGAGTTATCCCATAGAGTAGCTAAAATGAACCACGTATGATTAGATGTACGGTGATCGATCTTGCATATGTTTTCAAAAGCTGTAAGAAAGTTGAACAGTTCTTGTCTGAGTGCCAACTGGCGAAGAACACGTATTGGTACATAAGGAGTGCTCTGGTGTACTCTTGTAATGACCATGTAAGTGCGGTCCTTTATAACAAGGAGCAAGTACCGTGCTTTATGTCATGTGACTCGCCAAGTGATTTGTTTAGGGAGTATAGCAGCTAGCAAGCTTTGATAATCTATGGTGGTTGTCCTGTTTAGCAAAGGTTGGCTTCTGACATGGATCTATGTCGGGGCTAGATCGCATGATACATAAGCCAAAAAAGATGCGAGGAAGGGTGGATGTTCCCATAACCAAGCTTGTAGGAAATTCAGGCAACCATATAGCCGACCTTTCAGATGCTAAGCATAATGTGAAAGACTAGAGATAGTCTCTGAGATGATCATTGGTGCAAGTGTCTTCTTCTGAAGGTGCTGATCCAATATGTCAAGCAAAACGCCATGGATGTGATGATGGCTATAAGATAGTAGGAGTTGTCCTAAGACAACTAAGGTGAATGCTCTGAACTTAACTGGATTGTTGAAGTCATCGGGTTCCTTCAAACCTTTCTCTAATAAAAGGTCAAAAGAACAATGCAAATATTCTCCTATGGCTTATTTGGGTAGGGATGCTTTGAAGATATCTAGTGTGTGGAAGTTTTTCTAGTAGATGGGCTTGTGATCCAGAATTACGGAAGTGGTGCCAAGACAATGATCCCAATCTAAAAAGGATTCAAGCTCCTCAATAGTGGGTGTGAGTTCTTGTTCTCCAAAGTAGAAAACCATGGATGTTGGATCCTAAAAGGATATGGCTGCCTCTATCAATGACCAATCCAAGTTGATTTGAGCTAGGGCTAGTGTTGCCTCTAAACAGCTTTGACTTTTCCAAATTTCTCATTTTTTTGGGGGAAGGGCAAATAGGGTATTTACAAAACTTGCTGATGTGGTAGAGTATGCATCCAATTGAACTGATTTGTGAGCCATGCTTGTGAGCATAAGCATGAACACAGGGTTAGGAATGTCATTTTGTAGGTGAGAATAATATTCTGCAGAATTTAGGCTTAATGCTTATTTGTTGCTTAAACGCCTGTTTTTAATTGAATTAAAAAAATAGGTGTTGAGTGAACAATTAGGCGTTGGAGCTGTTATAAAAAATGCTTAATGCCTGTTTTTGGCTTCAATGCTTATTTTTTTTAATTGAACTAAAAAATAGGCATTGAGGGCACGATCAAGCGTTGGAATCAGTTATGAGTTTAAATGACCCGTAATAGTTTTATTTTGTCTTTTTGTCTTTCTTCTTTCCATTTTTTGTTGCAAAACAGTGGAGAGGTCCCCATAAATTTGTTTCTTTCTTCCCCTTTCAAATTTTAGTCAAAAGCTCCACTTTCTGTGTGCTTTTGATGAAAATGAGTCAAGCGGGACCCTGTCGTAGCTTCCCACTTCTTTCTACCCAAGAAGAGGCTTTATGAAAGCATCCTGTTATAGATGAAGTAAGTTTTTAGACTTGAATATGAGTGTAAGTTTTTAGACTTGACTATGAGTTTAATTTATGTTTTTTCTAAGTTCCCATTATCTTGATTAATTTTGAATTTTGATTTTATGTTTTTACCTTTTTTGATTATTTATGTTTGCATTTTCTTAAAATTGCATTGCATTTTTTTATTTTAATTCATTTAAGTAGAGTTATGCCACTTTAGTTTTGATTTATCAATGGTTTGGAATAGGCTTTTTTGTGTTTTTTTTTGTGGTTTTTGGGTTTTTCAATGCCTGAAAGTTATCGACCTAAATTAGCCTAAAAAATAAGTGTTGGGTTAATAAATAGGCATTAGCCTAAAAACAGGCATTGGGTTAACAAACAGGCATTAGGCCTGAGAGAGAGATTTTTCATTTTTGATTTTCTTGATTCTTTTTGCTTCCAAACACTGTTCTAACATATTTTAATTTGTTTCTTCTTACAGAGTAGAGGGATAGTGAAGCACTACGGCTCGTGGTCTAAGGTCTTAGGATTGTGGGGCCGGATGTGTTCGGATGCCCAAGAGAGGGTTGTGGCCATGGGTTTTGGCCGTTTCTCGAGTCTCCCGATGTTGCCAACTGACAGCGCACTACTAATGGCTCTTGCAGAGAGGTGGTCCCCCATTACAGAGACTTTTCACCTTCCAATGGGGGAAATTGGGGTGCCTCCAATTGATTTCTTCATGATGATTAGACTTTCCATGGATGACATCCCTCCACCTAGCTCGAAGGATTTTGATGCTGAGTTGGTGGCTCACTGCATTGGGCCATAGCCTGTGGTGTACTACAAGGGCATAAAGGGTGTCCTTTCGTCGTGGTTCAAGAAGGACTACATCTAGGCCACCAATGCGAGTACATCAATAGAGAAGCCGTATTCCACCCGAGCCTTCCTACTGTATATACTGACTCACTCGATCTACTGTGGGAAGAGTGATAGAGTCTACTTCTACTTACTGTCGGCTTTAGAGAACTTATACTTGGTCGCCACATGGAGTTGGGGTAGATCTTCCCTTGGGTGGATGTACCTCAATATGAGTGAGATTTCGGCCAGACATAGCCCCTATACCTTTGTGGGCCTATGCTTTCTATGAGAGGTGTGACTTTTCTTTTATTTATTTATTTGTTTTCTTTCATTATTGATATTGTATTTAGTTTTAATCCTTTCTTTTTTTGTTTCTTTTACAGTTATGGTGCTGTAAGCATTTTTCCTCCTTAGCCCCTAGGTGGAAGGGCCAGGAGGTACTCAATTTCCCTTGTGTGGCAAGATGGAAGACTACCCACCACAAGATTCAAAAGTCGATCTCGATCTTTGACTCAAGTTAGACCTCTTGACAGCTGACCAGGTAAATACACAATGTTTATTTTAATCTTATCTCATCATTCCTTTTGTAAATCATTCTCTAAACTTTATAATGTTTGTGTAGGTCAAGTGGCACCCATGGACCCGTTGGGCTTTGGAAGCCGATGATGCTACAGCCTAGGCCTCGGCTTAGAGGTGGTCTTGCTAGAGGATGGTTCTAGTGGCTTTGGGCGAGGTGACCATATACCTCGGCGAGAGGTGTTGGCACCAAGTCGGGGGTGGGGTAGAGGGGTTTGTAGTCCCACACTCACCTCCCTGGGTGATAGAGAGTGAGGGAGCCACCAGCCCAAGGGAGGAGGGCACTGAGGCCTCAGGATTCCTGGACTGGGCTAGGGATTATCATGAGTTGTGGGCCACTCAGACTTATGGGCCTTTGGGTGGGCCCGTGGAGCCTCCGATGAGTTGTGTTTATTTTGTTTTACTTTTGAAAGGCATTTTATTTGTTAATTTTGTTTCCTTTTAAAATTTTGACAGTACTTTGCTTATTTTTTATAGGCTGCTGTTGCACAGCCCCCAGTGGAGCTAGCACCTCCCGTCCAACGAAGGAGGAAGAGAAGAGTGCCCCTAGCTGAGCCCAACTTACTGGGCCTGATCCCTGAGGTGGTACCCGTGACCGACCTCAAGGGTGGGGTCACCAAGGAGCCTTTGCCCTAGGCTAAGACTCCTACGAGCTAGGTGCCTACTGAGGTGGTTACCCAAGTATGGATTGAATTTGTTTGATTGTTTTAGCATTTTGTTGGATTTTTCTTAACAAAGTGTTGTGTATTTACACAGGTTTCTAGGGAGGTGTACCTCAGTACCCTCCAAAGACTAACTAGGTGCTTTGCCCTAGTGGGGCAAAAGCACCAAGCCCATTTGACCGAGGTTGCTACATTGAGAGTGGCCCAAGAGCAGGCTACAAAGGAGGTAAGATATTATGTTATTTGATTTTTTTTTTAATATTTCTTTTAAACAGGTTCTGACATGTGTTTTATTTGGTGTTTACAGAGATAAGTCCCTATTCTAAGGGAGACAGGCGGTGCCGCTGAGGACACTGAGATGTCCTCTGGTAAGCCTGAGGTGGAGCAACCAGGAGGAGAGCAGACTAGGGGAAGGCAGCCTGAGAGAGAGCAGCTTGCAGGAGAGCCAGAAGTCAATGAAGAGCAAACTACGACAGAGCCTGAGACTAGGAGAGAGCTTTAGGTACGTACAGAGGTACCCGAGGTGCACTTAGAGCTGGTGCCTGGTGGTGTAGTGGAGGTGACTCCTCTACGTGTTGATGACAGCCGTCTAGGGACGAGACCTGACACCCCTATGGTTCGTGGTACCGCATCCTCTCGCTAGGCAAAGGCTACTCGAGGAAGAAGCTAATGGGTAGGAAGGGGACCGTGGAGTTTGTGGACAGTGGCTTAGATGATTGATTGAGGGGTTGGACTCTTTTTTTTTTACTTTTTGTTTATTGAGGGGGTATAATTAAACACATTTTTTGGTTGATGGGTTGTATAGATTAACCCGAGATAACTTTGTACATGTTTTGAGATTTTTATCTTTTGTTAACTTG
>JAOXJP010233384.1:0-10326 GCA_025762735.1 Platanus orientalis | reverse complement strand
TGGGCAACAAGCCTCCTCACAACAATAATTTTATTATTGTCCATTAACAGCCACAAGATGTGTGCAATGAAGATCCCATTAAGTAGCATGATCAACAATGGATGGTTTTCATCATATATCAGCCCGAGGCCCTTACTCTTAAACCCAGTAAAAAACTCCACTCTCATATAACATGTATGGGTAACAACTCTACAAAACTTCATCCATCCATTATGTTTCTTAAAAAATTTTCCCAAGCCGTATGACTATGTTTCTTTTGACTAAAAATGATAAGTGGCCAAGCATATCATACCTTTTTGTGGGCCATAAAATGTTTATTTTAGCTAGGACCTTTTTTCTCATGTAAGACACTTTCCAAAACAACCTAGGTTCCTAGATTTCATTGCTGGATAGTTTAAGAATATTTCCCTTATTTTAATGATGCAAATTGGATTAAATATGGATGGGACATTGATGATTGCCCTTGAAACGCTACTTTATATCAGGTTAAAGATCAAGCACTCGTTAACAAAAATAAAACAAAAACTAGACTTGAAACTTTGATACAATACCAAGGTAACACTTTATTGGGCTCTCAATACAATAAATAGGTAGATGAATAGGCTAAAGACCAAGGGAGTGACTCTATAAAAATAAAATACAGCAACTAGTTTTGTGATCAGAATAAAGAGAAGAAACAAGTAAAGGTCGTAAAAGAAAATCATAGTGTTGTAAGAATAGAATGTACAATACTTAAGAAAAACGGTGGTTTTACTTTAATGGATTAGGTGACTAGTAAAGATGACAACACTTAAGAAGGAATATTAGTAATAACTATGAATGATCAAAGCTTTACCAAGAATAAAAAATTGAAAATAAAAACTAAAAAATTATAAAGAAAAAAATATGCACACATTGAATTAATCTAATAAAAATAATGAGGAGAGAATGCAAACAAAAATACCACCGAAAATTCAAACTACATTCTCACAACATAATGAGAAAAAATGATCCATTCAAACAAGATACTAAAATAAATATATATAACAACATGAATCAAATAAAGCATGGGGGGATTGTACTTCTTTGCATGTTTGCATGGGTGAGTGGAGTTTGTCCTTTAAATTTCGGACAACACTATTGACGATATTCTTTGTTTGGAACAACGCCTCTTCACTTTACATGGATTTGGATTCCACCTAGAACTAAGAGATTAAAGAGAAGAAATGGGAGAGTGAGGAGGGGAAATTCTTGGGGATCTCAACCATGAATGAGAGGGGGTTTGGCCATGAGAGAGAGTGGGATTCTTAGGGTTTTTAGGCCTTGGAGGGGGCAGTTTCTAGGGTTTTTTTTTTTACCATGAGAGATTGGGTCTCTTTGGGTTTTTTCACTGTTGAGAGGGGGTTGCTTGGGGGGTCTAAGCCATGGAAGACAAAGAGAGAGAGGGTCCTATTTATGTATTTTTTTGGGTGGTTTTTTGGTATGAAGCCATTATGGAATATAGCATATACAAAAAGGGTAATTGTGGGAGTGAGAAAGGGAGTGAGATAGAGAGGTGGAACGAACGGGGGGGTTAACTTCCAAAGGATTTTTTTATTAATAGAATAATACGTGGAGGGATTAGGTTTAGGAAATATTTTGTTTTATTTTATTTGTTATGTTTGATTTTTATTTGATATTGAGATTTAATTGGGATTTAAAAACATTTAATTGATATTTTGAATAATCTTAGATTGTGCCACATATATAGTTATAAAAAAAAAAAACTTATGCCATGTGTAAATGGAAGTACGTTTTGATTTGGTGTTTATTAGGATACCGTAATTTGATGGATCCACTTAAGAATTTATTGATAAAAAATTGTTAGATTCAATAGGACTCACTTCGTTGAATAAATCGATGGTGCTGATCATCATGGTGAAGTCCAATTTTGAATTTGAAACTTCAAAGTGTTTGATCGGGCGTCACAACTTTATACAATGTGATGGAGGATTTTGGAATAGGCTCTGAAAGTCCTAATTAGTACCTTAAGGTTTTGAAGCATGCATGAACCATCTACGGTGCCCGATTGATCATCTAGCATGTATTTTGCTCATAATTTGAAAGATTCTAAATCGATGGTTAAGGTTCATCAAAACTCAAACAATGGATTTTGATCATCAAATACTCTATTTCAAAGATTTATGACATTATGAATGTATTAATGATGTTATATTGATCATTTAGGGTGTATTTTGATTAGATTTTGAAAGATTTCAAATCAAAGGCCAAGATTCGCCAAAACTTGAAACAATGGATTTTGATGATCCAACACTCTATTTTGAAGATTTGGGACATTCTAAATGCATTTATGATGTCAGATTGATCATTTAGGGTGTATTTTGATTAGAGTTTGAAAGATTCTAAATCAAGGGCCAAGATTTGTCGAAACATGATATAACGAAATTTGTTGATCAAACACTCCATTTTTGGCTTTTGAACTGCTTTGGACACATCCATGACATCCAATTGGCTATTCAATGATTGTACGATGAAATTTAGTGGTCCACCTTTGATGAGGGGTAAAATCATAATTTTCAATGTAGATATGATTGAACTTAGGACAACCTTTCAGAAAATTATGAGATAGGAAGATGAGGAAAGTGGATCCAACAAAGATCTTAGATAAAAATCGAGAGTTTAGAGTGCCAAATTAGGAAAGAATGGGGATGGCATATAAAGGGGTGGTTGTTTAACCACCTTGGTTTCCTAGGATGCCTAAGGTCGATTCTAGAGAGTTGGTGCTGCCCATTGAAAGAAATTTTTGGACCCTGAGCCAAAATTAGGTGTTGACAACATGGAAAAGGCTTATGATCTGGTGAATTGGGATTTTTCAGATTACATGTTGAGGTGCCTTAGGTTTGGTGTTAGATGACAAGTTGGATGAGGAAGTTTTATGAGCACTTCTTTCTTTCTTAATTCTTATCATTTGCTTCCCCTTAGGTTACTTCAAAAGCTCTAGGGGATTGAGACAAGGAGATCTATTATTTTTATTCCTTTTTTGGTGGTGGGCTCTCACAAGGAACTCAAGGGGGCAATTGAAGGCTTTAGGGTTGGAAGAGATGGATAAGTGGTGTCTCCTAATTTTCTAATGATACTCTTGTGTTGTACAAGGATTCCTAAGATAATTGAGATTTTTAAGGTGTGTGCTAAGGTGTTTTGAGGTGGTCTCAAGGCTGAAGATGAATTTCTCTAAAAGCCGTATTTATGGGGTGGGATCGGTCCAATGGCTAGGAGCCTTGGTTGAGTCTTGGAGTGAAGATAGGGGTTTCTTCCTTCCTATTAGGGTCTTCCACTTGGTGCTTCTTATAAAAGAAAAGAGTTTGGAATCCAGTGCTTGAGAGGATCCAAAGAAGGCTAGCTGCGTGGAAAGGGATTTATCTTTTTAAAGGAGAAAAGCTCACACTAATTAAATCGATGTTGATGAGCTTTCCAACCTACTTTCTTTCCCTCTTTGCTCTCCCAATTTTTGTGGCCAAGGCTATAGAAATGACTCAAAGGGAACTTCAGTGTGGTGGACAGAAGGAGAATTTAGGGTATCTTCTTGCTTCATGGAATTCCTTATTTAAGCCTAAAGCTGTGGGGCACTTTAGATGAATCAATGTGTTGAATAAGGATTTTCATTCTAAATGTCGACTTGGAGTGGAAATATGTGGGAATCGAATGATGTTTTCAAGTCTCATGGGTGAGGCTATTGAAAGGGTATTATGGCTCAATTGTCTTCCCTAAAAAAGGGTATTGAAATGAAGGTGAATTGGGTGCTAACAACCTTTTATGAAGGTATATGGTGCTCTCCCAAGATCTTAAAATATGAGGCTCCCTTGATCTTTAATGTTGCTTGTAACCAAAGAGCTTAGGTAGCTAATTATTGGGTGCCCGGAGAAGAGCAAGCCAGAAACTTTAGCTAAGAGTACATTTGAATTATTGGAAAATTGATCAAATGACTCATGTGCTTGGGTACCTTGATTGGACTTGTGTCCTCCCTGATAGAGAAAATTGAAGATGGTCTTTAAGGCATAATGACATATTTTCAGTTCAATATTGTAATAAGGTCCTTGAAGATCACCCCTATCTTGATTTTCCATGCCCCATTACTTGGGGATTGAAAGTTTCTTCCAAAGTGGTATTAATATTATTTTTTTGAATGATAGTGAGAATTTTATTGAAAAGAAGTAAGAACAAACCAGAAGTACAAGGCATCATCCAGAAGGTGAAAAGAACAAAAATAGAATAGGCCAAAACAACAAAACCAAACAAACAAAACAAACATTCAAACAAAAAAATAGCCTACAACTCCTCACACGATAAGGAATACCACCTCAACAAACTCCTCCCTTATCAAGCCTCAATAAAACAGCTGCTTATAAATGGACAAAAACAACTCCTCCCTGCTCCTAAACTTGGCATCAAAGATTCTTGCATTCATTTCCTTCCAAAGGCCCCAACAAATGGCTCCGGGAAATGCTGCCTAAATGATAGCAAGTTGAACATCCCAATCTAGAATCCACCAACTTGCAATCAACTCATGAAAGTGGATAGAGAAAGTCTAAGAAATATTAAGATGCAATAGAAAGAAATTCCAAACCATCACCGCCATATCACAATGCACTAGTAAATGGTCCACCGACTCCTCCTTTAAACATAACACATATCTATATGCCAAATTCCATCATCTTCTCTGAAGATGATCCAGGGTGGGAATTTTATCCAAACAAGCTGTCCAAAGAAAGAATGAAACTTTTGAATGGATAACCCGAGTATGGGGAAAGAAAAACCTATCAGAAATTAGCTCCGTATAGAGAGACTTAAGGGACCATTAAAAGAAATGCACCACTCCCAACCATTTAGGAGATTAGGATCCGGCTTAAAACCCTCAAATAGTCTAAGAATCCCAACAAACTCCTCAAACTCCTAATCATTCAAATTTCTACGAAGTCTAGGAATCTAAACATTCCCTACTACATTAATAAATCCCCCACCGAATCTAATGGATCTAGAGAAATAGAAAATAAATTCTTAAACAACTCCTTAAGGGGATGCTCGCCTAGCCACCCATCCTCCCAAAATCTAACATCTGTACTAGACCCAACTTTTAAGCGAATAAATTTTCAATAGAAACCATTCACTTTCTGGATGGACTTCCAAATCCCACACCTAAATCCCCTTGAATCCTTTTACTTTCCTACTCTGAAACCAGCCCGAATTGAGACACCACCACCTTACATCACAAACACTCTCTTTCCACCCCAAATCTCCATAACCACTTAACTAACAAGGCCCTATTATGACTCTTAATCAATCTAATCCCTAACCCCCATAACACAACAACCTACAAATAGAACTTCAATCCACAATATGATAATGATGATGCCTATCTAAGTCCTTCTATAAGAAGTTACAGAATTTGATCTCAATCCTATTAGCCACTAACGTTGAAATGGAGAAAAGAGACAAGAAGTAGTTCTGAATGGAGGTCATGGTGGACTTCAATAAATTCAGATGACCACCCTTGGATAAGAGGGACACTTTTCAAGCCTCAAGTCGAAACCAAATTCTCATAATGACCGGCTCCCAAGACAACTTCGACTTATAGCTCTATCCCAATGGAAGACCCAAATATGTCGAAGGTAGGGAACCAATTCTACAATCCAAGATCCACGCCAAGCAATGCACATCCAAAATTTCCCTCACTTGAAACAATTCACTTTTAACCAAGTTAATGGAGTTTATAGTGTGAGATCTAGCATCATTTTCTTTGGGAATTCGACCGACCCTCAAGTACCCATCTCGTGGAAGGATATTTGGTATTCCTTGGTTCCACCGAAAATTCAGTTCTTCATATGGATGAATTCTCTTGGTAAGATATCCACGATTGACATGCTTAGGAGAAAATGCTTCATTCTCACCAATTTATGTTGCCTTTGTAAGGAAGGTGGGGAATCTGTGGATCACATTCTCTTAGATTGTCCCTTCTCCTGGGAGGTTTGGTTTGGGGTTCTTAGGGACTTTGGGATTCGGTGGGTTCCCCCACGGGATCTAAGATCTCTCATTGCAGCTTGGAGATGCAAGGCTCTATCCTCTTGTGGTAATAGAATTTAGAGGCTTGTCCTAGCAGTAGTTTGCTAGTCTATTTGGTTGGAGTGGAATTGAAGGGTCTTTGAGGGGAACATTGGGCTCTCATTCCAAGCTTACAAAAGAGCTAAGGATGCGATATATTTTTGGGCCACCCTTTGTAAAGGGTGTGGGGATTTAAAGGCAAGGGATCTTCACAGGGATTGGAATGAGGTGATTGGTTGTACCCCTCTCTAGTAGGTTGGGGACCTAGGGTGGCTTTGGGGCTCTTTCTTTTGCCCCTTGTTTTTCTTCGCTTCTCTTTCCTCTTCTATTGTATTGATTCTTTTGGGAAGCTTTTTCCCTTTTGAAATAAATTTTTTCTTTCATAAAAAAATGTTCAAACCTTACACTGCTTCAAAACATCGAAGGAGACACCTTAACAAACCTAACTGTCTCACATCTGAATCATAAAATATCATGGAATCATCAACAAACTACAAATGAGAGAGCCTAACTCTCCCTGGCCCCATCAAAAAACCCAGATGAAATCCACTTTCGCCTTCTTGATCATTTTACTTAGAACTTCAAACACTATCAGAAACAGGAGAGGAGATAAGGGATCACCTTGTCTAAGACCCCTTGAACTTTGGAAGAATCCCACTGGAGAACTATACACCAAAATCAAAAACTTAACCATTCTAATTTAACATAGTATCTAGCTTCTCCACTTAACCCCAAAACCCATCTTATTCAACACATAGTCCACAAAATTCCAATTCACATGATCGTAAGCCTTTACCAAATCGAGTTTACAGATCAACCCATTTCTACTTGAAGCCTTCCAATCCTCAATACACTCATTAGCAATGAGCGCACTATCAAAGATTTGTTTACCCTAAATGAAATCACTTTGAGGTTGAGCAATGGAGTGCCCCAAGGGATAGTATATTGATGGTAGATAACCTTAAGAAGAAAGAGCATAACCTTCCAAATGTGTGCCTTTTGTGTCTTAGAGATGAGGAATCTGTTGACCATCTTTGATCCACTGTGACTTCGCTAGAGCGGTGTTGTATGCTATCCTAAAAAACTTTGGCGTTTCTTGGGTATTTCCTACAGAGTTCAAAACATCGGTTGGTGCTTGGAGGATTCAAAGAGTGTCAAAAAGAAAAGAAAAAAGTGCTTTGGCAGTTGGTCTTCCAGGCAGTTTTCTTGTCGAAGGACAACAATCTTTCTGGAACTATGTGGAGCCACCTTATAAGGGGTTTAGCAGGGCCAAAGATGGTGCTCCTTTGGGTGATGAATGGTAAAGTTTTTTGTAATCTGAATTGTATTGATTTAGGTTGATAAGTCTTGGGGTTTTGTTGTTTTCTTCTATTGTATAAGGCATGGGGATGCCTTATCCCCTTCTCATTGATACCTTTCAATTATGAAGAAACCAAAAATTAAAAATTAAAAAACAAGAGAATAATAAAACAACTAAGAATACCTTGTACAAGGGAATGCCAAAACATCAACCTTCAAGTTAATATAAACAGACTATTGTCAAATTTCTTCTTCAATTGAATATGTTGATCTACCAAAGCAAAAGCACCAAATGGAATTTTATCACATGACCTTTTGACATACATTCCTTCCCTTGAATTCATACTTGTGCATCTTCTATTGTATTTAGTACTCTTTAGTCATTATTAGCACTAGAACCAGTGCAACTTTCAATTAGATGCATCTTTCATGTTTTCTTTTGTCAAAGTGTTCAAGCACATTAATTATATATACCAAGGTCAAAGGTCCCCTCAAAGAATATCCATCATGAACAAAATTTTGAAGAAACAAGATAAAAGAAGAAAATTTAAGCACCTTAGCAGACTCTGGAAACAAGTTTGTTCAATCACATATGTAGAAATGAACCAGAATTGCTCCAAATTCAGACCTACAGGACATTGCATGATCAATATGAGAACTCAAAATGTCGATCAAACACTAATCATGCAAAAATAAAAGCATACATAGCTCTCAAAGTTGCTCTTTCTCCAGCAAGAAAGAATCATCCATGGTTAGAAACCTATAGAACCATGACAACCCAAAAAGAAGGTAAGCTAGACTTCCATGAAGGTTCAAGATTAAATTTTACAAGAATTAAGTGTTGAACAGTGCCTAGTGACCTGACTAGGTTTGTTCTGACTGATGAGTGAAACCTCACAAATGCTGATTTAGTGAGGCCTCCTCCTTCCAGCAAAATAGCTTGATCATCATCCTTAATTGACTCATTTTTCAATTCAACCAGATTGACATCTGAATGACTGCTATTAGAGAAGTTAGATGTTGAGAGCTTTAGTAAGTACAAGCATGGACCAAGGATGAAGTCAATAGAAAGGAAAAAAAGGAGAGGAAAGAAAGAAAACCTCACACGCACACACAAAATTTGAGAAATTACAAACATGAGACTACAACTAACTCAAACATATGATAGTTTTGAACTACATAATATATATTTATGCTATTTATTTATTTGTTTTATTAGCAAGAGATATGACACTATAAATACAAAATCAACCCCCACTTACAAATTATCTACTGATGATTATTTCCCAATCCCAAATCATATCTGTCCTATTTATATTCTCACAACTTGAACATTGAGACACCCAAAAAAAGCTTCTATCTTTGACTCTATTTAAGACATTGTAACTTGGTTCCACATAGCTTTCACTGCTATTTCTATACCTATATTAATGTTTTCCATTGTATCTAAGCATATATATGAACAATCCCGACATGTATCTTAATTCAAGTAATCAATACGAACTTCAATACTGGTACTTTAAATGCATGCAATTGGTGATCTCTACGAGGTCAGGTTCTCATAGACAGCCTTTCTAACAACATTAAGAAAATTCACTTTAACAAAAAGAGGAACAAACAAAGGGTCTACAAGGGTACAAGCTACAAAGTTCCTTGAATAAGTTAAATACTTCATTCTCATTTGTGTCCATCAAACTAATCATTTCTACAAATTTTTTTTTGAAAACTCTTCCATCAATTGAGATTAGCCAACATACTCCTGAAAAAGCTGATTCATAGTAGAAACTAGAATGGAAGTGAGAGTATAGAAGAGAGTTAGATGATGGTAGTCCATATATTAATATTTTAAAGGTTTATATTAATTTTCCATGTACAAATTTTAAATATCTACATATGCATGATAACTATCCTCCTAAAATCTAGATAATCTATAACTTAGATGTATGCATTTATGGAACTGGTCAATAGTAGACAATGTAGCCAAACCCAAATAGTTTGGGCAAGACTTGATAGCAATTATGATAATTTGAGTAGTCTTTATTGGAACAATATAATTAATTTTCAGTAGGTATCCCTTGCTCCCTAAGAGCATATATTAATATATACCAGTTAAAAAACTTTAGTTATTTCTTAATCATGGTCACTATTATTAATGGCCTTTTGTTTATATTTAGTAAAAATATAAGTTCAACTCTTCATTTCTAATTTTATACTTGAGTATGCATTCTGGGCACTAAAAGTGCAACATCCTTTCTTTTTCCTGTAGGACTCTCACCATGACTGTGGTGAGAGTTTTATAGATTCAAGTGAACACTATCTTCTTAATGGCCGTTTATGTTTATTTTCTACTTTAACTCTTTTTTTCTACTTTAACTCTCACCATACTCTAGACCAATGACTGCACCAGTGAGGCAGAGTGAGACAATAGAAGTTGAAGGTGCTAGAAGGACTAGAGGAAGGCCAAAATTGACCTGGGTGAAGGTAGTAAAGAGGGACATAGCGCTAAACAGAGCGGAATGGCAGAACAGGATTCATGAAGCCGACCCCAAATAGTTGGGATAAGGCTGTTTGTTGTTGTTGTTATTGTTTTCTATTTTTATACTTGAGTATGCATTTTGGGAATTGGAAAGTCAACCTCTCACCATACTCTATTACTTCATGAAGTGGGGTCTGGTGAGAGTTCTATAGATACAACCTATAATATAGTTGGCTCTAATTGGCTGAATAAAAACTAGAAATCTGCCATGTCAGTGAGGCACTTGACATTCAGTGTCTTACAGACAAGGAAAGTATTTTCTGTCATATATTAGACAATGGGAGCATAGGATTCTCAATCAATCTCTGTTAGGTCTTATGTATTGTCAATAACCATGCTCAAAACAATGAAGTACATGTAGTGGTCATGTAGTAGGACTTTATGTTGTAACTGTGTATGTTCATGTAAGTCCAAAA
>JAOXJP010233383.1:0-10327 GCA_025762735.1 Platanus orientalis | reverse complement strand
GCGTTATACAATATTCTAAATGAAGATTCTACAGCGAAGCTTTGACTAAAGTTTGAAAGCCTTTACATGATGAAATCACTTACGAATTGTCTCTACCTCAAGCAGAAATTGTATACCCTGCGGATACGAGAAAGTATGGGTATTTCTAAACATTTTAATGAGTTTAATAAGATTATTTGTTAGTTCACAAGTATTGGGTCAAAACTTGAGAAAGAAGATAAGGCCCTAATCCTTTTGTCTTCACTTCCTTCATCATATGAGCATCTTATGACAACTCTGCTCTATGGGAAGAACTCTATTGATTTAGAGGAGGTAACAACAACCCTTCTTTCAAATGAGATGATTAAAATGGGCTTTGTTAGCAATGTTCAGGCTGAGGCTGAAGGCCTGGTTGCTCATAGAAAGACAAAGAGAAAGGAATTTGGTAGATCCCATCAGGATTTTGAGTGTCACTATTGCCATAAGAAATACCACATTAAGGTTAATTGTCCTAAGCTCAAAGAAAATAATAAGAATGTTAAATCCTTGGATGCAGCTGGCATTGAAGAGGAAGATTTAGATGATGACATGGTTCTGTCTGTCACTGTTAGTGATGATGTTTTCAGGATGTTTGGGTTATTGATTCTAGTTGTCCTTATCATATGTGTCCTAATAAAGATGCGTTTTCTACTTACAAGTCTATTGAATGTAGAGTTATCTTGATGGGTAATGATATACTATGCAAGATTTTGGGGATAGGTACAGTCAAAATCAATATGCATGATGGAGTTTTAAGAACATTGACAGGTGTCCTACATGTTCCTGATTTGAAGAGGAACCTTATTTCTTTAGGTGAGCTGAATTCTAGAGGGTGTACAACCTTTGTAAAAAACAAATCCATGAGGATTTTTTGGGGTGCTCAGGTTGCTTTGGCAGCAAGAAAGGTTGGAAATATTTTTGTGTTGCTTGAAAACACCTATGATTAGGAGTCAACACATATGTCGACAAAGTCGGGTTCGATGATTGAGTTCAAAGGTGGCTTGGACTCTATCAGTTTGAAAGAGAACTAATTTTTTACCCTTCGGGGTTTGGTGGAGAATATGATCAAGGAGCTTCGTTCAGTTTTTAGTTTAGTGGAATTCAAGCCAAGGTAGAGATTTATTGAAACGGTGTCTTGAATTCATCGTGCGCTAATTGAAGAGGAACCTTATTTCTTTGGGTAAGCTGGATTCTAGAGGGTGTACAACCTTTGTGAAAAACAAATCCATGAGGATTTTTTAAGGTGTTCAGGTTGCTTTGGAAGCAAGAAAGGTTGGGAATATTTATGTGTTGCTTGGAAACACCTATGCTGAGGAGTCAACAAATATGTCGACAAAGTCGGGTTCGGTGATTGAGTTCAAGGGTGGCTTGGACTCTATCAATTTGAAAGAGAATTGATTGTGTACCCTTCGAGGTTTGGTGGAGAAGATGATCAAGGAGCTTCATTCAATTTTTGGTTTAGTGGAATTCAAGCCAAGGTGGAGATTTGTTAAAACGGTGTCTTGAATTCATTGTGTGTTAAAAAAGAAACCTTAAATTAGAAACTAAGGGCATTTTGGGGTTTAAACATAATTTAGGAAATAGGGTTTCATGAGTTTGCTATATAAGTTTAATTTTATGGTTTTTTGGAGTGGAAGAGAGAATTTTGGGAGAGGCAATAACGTATTTGGTTTTAGTGAGTTCTTCTTAAGGTTTTACTTAGGGTTCTTCTTAGGCTTTGGGAATTTGTCCTTTATACGTATTGTACTCTTCTTTATTCTCCATATTAGTGAAGTTATTGATCGTCTTCACCGATGGATGTGGGCAAGTTTGCCAAACCACGTTAAATATTGTCTCTTGTAATTGTTCTTCGCCATTTTTTATTTTCTCGTTTTGTTTCCTTGCATTGCATACTTGAATCCAATCCGTGTTTCATTCTGCTGTGTTGTTCTGGCACAACAATAACCGTCATCATCTTCACCTCCATTATTGAATTAACAACACATAAACCTCCAACATCTACTTCTTTAGGGTGTACTAATCTTTGCTCTTCTTATTTTTGTTACTAATAGCCTCATCCCTCTCCACTTATTTCCCTCACCCCATGTTTTCAGCCCTAAAATATATGTCTCACTACTCAAAACCTTAAATTATTGACAAAAAGTGTAATCGGATTATCTAGATTTGTATTTGCTATTCGTTCAAAAAACAAATACAACTATGAATCATATTTTTAAATATTTGTAGATATCTGAATTCAATCGTATCCAATACTCGATTAAACAAACAAATAAAAATATGAATATATCAATATTCGCTTTGAATTTGCTTTGTTTATAGCCTTATATTATATGTACATCGGTACGGGGTTGCAGACAGAAAATTGATTGCAGCATTGGCCCTATGAACCAAATTGGGTCATGCTTGTAAATGCCATTGGAGTTGTCGATTGTTTCACATGATCTAAAGAGAATTGATCTCAGTGCCTACATAGATGAAAAAAATCTCCTCTAAACATAGATTTATGCTTTAAGACCAAAGTAAATTCCTATAGAAAATTCACCCCATGCATACAGTTCACATGAGATTGGCTATTTATAAACTTTAATATTGGTGATTCGAATACAAGACAAAATATTCCTACTAAATTAGGCAGTGTCACCAATGGTGCAAAAACTAAACCACTGCACATAGTTATAACTCATAAGTGACAACTTCTTCCAAGCATCAACCAACTTTTCACTATAATAAGCAACTAGCTTACATAAAGAATAGCCCTAATCCCAACATATGAAGCATCACATTCAACATCAAATAATTTTTTAAAATTAGGTAAGACCAAAATATGAGCAATAGTTAATTTTTCCTTAATCAACTCAAAACTACATTTAGCCCCATCTGTCCATTCAAAATTTTCCTTCATATATTCAGTTATAGGTGATGGGACTGAGACCGGCGTACATTCGGGGCCCTCAGCCGGGACCGAGATCCTAAACTTCAGCATGGCTAACCTCGAGAACGTGAAGGTACTGAAGGTACCAACCCAATATCTCCTGAGACCACCAAGATCATTCAGAGGTATCTCCTGAGGTTATCAACATGGTTAACTAGACACCCCTGTGTCAAGATTCTCAAAGCTACCAAGATTCCCAAGAGCATGAAGGTACTGAGGGTACCGACCTAATATCTCCCGAGACCACCGAGATCATTTAGAGGTATTTCCTGAGGTTATTAGGACCCTCGGGATGTACTCACTGACACATCTGATCCGGCCCTATCCGAGGCCTTGATATCAGGAAGGAAGACACACGTCATTCAAGTCGAACAAGAAAGGAAACTGGTAACATCCATTACGTGGGCAAGAAATCCAACTCATATCCATCCAACCCTAACCATAACAACACCTACAATCACGCCCACCAGTGCCACCTGGGCACAGGGGTGTTAGACTAGAATCTATGAACAATGTCGGAGGTGAAAGCTATAAAATGAGCCGATAGCAGCGAAGAAAGGTATGAGCAATACCTCCTCATAATTGCTTACTATATCATCTTCGAAGTCTCTAACTTGATCGTTGGAGTGCAACCGGCCAATTACCGGCTGGGACCATTCTTCTGCTTATCTTTGCAGGTCCACAGAATCGCTTGAAACCTTGCACTCATCTAGTTGGTCCCGAATGTCAAATTTGGGCATCATCAGTTGGCGCCATCTGTGGGAACCGTAGTTAAAGCAGCTCATTTCGACTAAGGGTGCATGGTGGAGACTAGTTCCATGGACACCCTTAGGAATAACCAAAGGAACATGGCTACACACAACGAACAGAATGATAAGACTAAGAATGAAGGAGACAGACCCAACCTTGAGCGGCGAATGCAGGACCTCACCAAGGTCGTTGAGGAGGTTGCTCAACAAAATCAGTAACTCCTACAAAGGATTATTGATTGAGAAGAAAGAGAGGGCCGTGAAGGACTGCGGGATGAAAATTTTGCCCCATCAGGAAGCAAGAACAAGGAACGAGTAAGAGAAAAAAAATCTCGTCGGCCAGGAAAACATCACTATGAAGAACACCCTCACTAGAGTCATGCAGAAGGAAGCAGTCCAGGAAACCCACTGATGAATGAACGACTCAAAGAAGTATAGAATCAACTTGAAGATGTCATGCGGATGATGAAAGGAAAGGAACCATTGACTGTCGAGGACTTAGTTCGGAGGACTGAACTTCCTTTTTCGGTCTGAGTAATGAAATGACTACTTCCTCATAAGTTTCGTGCCCCTCAGATGGAAGCATTTGAAAGGACAAAAGATCCCCTCGATCACCTAGAGACATACAAGACATTAAGGCACCTACAGACCTTCCCAAATGAAATCATGTGTCGAGCCTTCCTGTTGACCCTCAAAGGCCCTACCCGCGCATGATTCGAGAGGTTGAAACCAGGCTCCATTGACAGCTTCCTGGACCTCAGCAAGGGTTCGTTAGCCATTTCATAAGTGCACGGAGTTACCGGAAGCCCATGACTTACCTCTTAAACATCAGACAAGAACAAGATGAATCCTTGAGGAACTATATCACCCGGTTCAACAAAGAATCCTTGCAGGTGGACGACACTGATGCTAAAGTGATCCTAACTGCCTTAATGGGTGGAATTGCAACCGTCGAGGTTCCTATTCTCTTTATCGAAGTCTCCACCCAACACCTTGGAGGAGTTGATGGTAAAGGCATAGAAACATATGAACGCGAAGGAGGCAATGTCTACACGAAGAGGCGGAGGAGAGTCAGAGAAAAAGAGAAGAATGGATGGGTCATCCAGTTTCACTCACCCTAGAGGAGAAAGCGACCAAGCCTGCTAGCCCGAGTTGAAGGCAGGAAAACTCAAATCTCCGTTCCCCAATTACACCCCTCTGAACGCAATTCCAGACCGTGTTTCGCAATACCAGAGCGTGTTCTAATGGAGATCAGGCACGACCCAGCCCTTAAATGGCCCAAGAAGCTGAAGGCCCCCTGGCATGGAGAGCAAAAGGGAAGTACTACCTCTTTCATAGAGACCAGGGTCATGACATAAACAGTTGTTTCAATCTAAAGAAACAAATTGAGGAATTTATACAACAAGGAAGATTGAGGAGATTAGTGATGGGTCCAAAAGCGGACAAGACCAAGGAAATGCCTCATCAACCCACCACCAAGGAGAAGGAAGGGATCCCTTCCTTAGGTGAAAGCTGAGTGATAGTTGGAGGCTTTTCCAAAGGTGGGGAATCCGCTTCTGTAAGGAAAGCCCATATGCGGAAATGCAAGCATGTCAACGGGAAGGATGTTTATACAACTGGGAGATTGGCAAAACTAGATCAAAGACCCGACCCCTCAATCACATTCTCTGAAGAAGACTCTGCACGGCTGCAACACCCACATGATGATCCCCTCATCATAACGGTTATGATTATCGGGTACAGGATAAGGAGAGTATTGGTATACAACGGCAGTTCTGCGGATATCTTGAGCCTTCCGGCTTTCAAGCATATGAAGATCCCAACGGACAAGCTTCCACCCATAGGGGCTCCCCTAGTAGGTTTCACAGGGGATAAAATTTTCCCATTAGGCTCCATAGCTCTTCCGGTCACGGCCGGGCTCGAAGAACAACAAATTACTAAGGAAGTAACCTTCCTTGTAGTCAACTGCCCATCAACATACAATGTGATACTGGGAAGACCTTCATTAAACCAGATGAGAGCAGTAACTTCTACTTACCACCTGATGATGAAGTTCCTCACTGAACATGGAATAGGGATAGTCAAGGGCGACCAGATTATGGCTAGGGAATGCTACAGTGCCTCTCTTTTAAAGAAATTACCAGAAGAGGCAATGATGGTCAATAAAGAGAAAGGGAAGAAAATTAGCCAGACTGCTGAACCCATGGAAGATCTCTTGGAAGTCCGGTTGGATAGCTAATCACCCAATCAGAAAATCTGGATTGGAAGCCTCCTCGGGCTAGATTAGAGAGAGAGGCTGATCAAACTGTTATCCCGACATCAAGATTTCTTCACCTGGATGCACTAAGACATGCCAGGCATTGATCCTGAGGTCATAGTTCACAAATTGAACATTTGCAAAGCCGCAAAACCAGTAAGACAGAAGAGAAGAAATTTCGCAACAGACTGAAATAAGGCGATTGCAGACGAAGTAGACAAACTCTTAGAGGCTAAGTTTATAAGGGAAGTCCATTACCCATAATGGCTATCGAATGTGGTGTTAGTCAAGAAAGCAAATGAAAAGTGGAGAGTATGTGTCGATTTTACAGATTTGAACAAAGTCTGTCTGAATGACAGTTTTCCTCTGTCGAGGATAAACACATTGGTGGACTCTACCTCCGAGCATGAATCTCTCAACTTCATGGACGCCTTCTCGGGATGCAATCAGGTTCAGATGTTTGGGTCTGATCAAGAAAAAACTTCATTCATCACAAACAGAGGATTATACTACTATCAGGTGATGTCGTTCGGCTTGAAGAATGCGGGCGCCACATACCAGAGGCTAGTCAATACTATGTTTAAAAATCAAATAGGGAGAAACATGGAGGTGTATGTCGATGACATGCTGGTCAAAAGTTTGAAGGTGGATCTCCACTTTAGGGACCTTGAAGAAACCTTTGACACCCTAAGAAAGTTCAAGATGAGGCTAAATCCAGTGAAAGAAAGTTCAAGATGAGGCTAAATCCAGTGAAATGTGCTTTTAGAGTGTCAGCAGAAAAATTCTTAGGTTTTCTGGTCTCATAGAGGGGAATTAAGGCGAATCCCAAGAAGGTGGAGGCCATCTTGAAAATGGAACCACCTCAGAACACAAAGGAAGTTCAGAAACTCGCAGGACAAGTAGCGACACTAAACAGGTTTATTTCACGGTCAACAGATAAGTACTTTCCTTTCTTTCGGCTCCTACAGAAAGCGTTTGAATGGACACCTGAATGTGAAGAGGCATTTCAAAAACTGAAGGGACATCTGCCTAGTCTTCCCCTGTTATGTAGAACCGAGCTTGATGACTCATTGCTCTTGTATGTCGCAGTATTGGACTCCACCGTGAGCTTAGTTTTGATAAAAGAAGAAGGAAGCGAACAACATCCCGTGTACTATGTCAGCAGGGCACTGACCGAGGCAGAAAAGAATTATCCCAAGATCAAAAAGGTAGCATTTGTAGTAGTAACCACAGCAAGGAAGCTACACCCATATTTCCATGCTTATACGGTTATAGTACTCACCGATTAACCCCTAAAACATGCCCTATAGCAACCAAGTACCTCAGGCAGACTGATAAAATGGGTAGTCACATTGGGAGAATTTGATATTTAATACAAACTAAAGGGGGCGGTGAAGGGCCAAGCAGTTGCCAACTTCGTAGCCGAGTTAACACCATCCATTGACGTCGAGAAATCGGAGGAAACAACCCTCGCTGAGGATAATGGCTAGCTACTGAATGTCGACAGGTCCTCAACAGACAAGGCAAGTGGAGCCGAGATCATAATGACTTCTTCTGTAGGAGAAGAATTAGAGTATGCCATCAGATTTGGGTTTAAAGCAACCAATAATAAAGCAGAATATGAAATATTAGTCAATGGGCTTAAGATAGCCCATAAACTCTGAGCCAGAAGGGTAAGAGTCAGGAACGACTCCAAACTGATAGTGGACCAAGTCCTCGAAGAGTATGAGGCAAGGGAGGAAAGGATGGCAGAATACTTGTGGGCATCGCAAGCGTGCATGACCATGTTTAAAGTGTTCATTATTGAACATGTTCCATGGGAGAAAAATGACCGAGCGGAAAGATTGGCTCGACTATCCTCAGCCCTTGGGGACAATGAGGACGTGATGATTGAATATCTGGCAATGCCGAGTATTGCCATCTCCAAAGTGAAATCAGTGGGAGTCATAGAAGAGGATCCGACGTGGATGAATGCAATCTGGGCATTCTTAGAAGAAGGTAAGTTGCCTGATGATCTCATAGAACCTAGGAGGCTCAAATTACGATCCTCGTGGTATGTCTTACTAGAAGGAGTTTTGTACAAAAGAAGCCTCACGCTACCCTACCTAAGATGCTTAAACCTGACCAAGTCAGAACTAGTGATGATAGAGATTCATAAAGGAATCTACGGGGACCGCTCGTGGGGCAGATTAATGGTTCATCAGCTCTTCAGGACTGGCTACTATTAGCCAACCATGTGATTCGACTCAGCACACTTCGCCCTGAGGTGTGACCGATGCCAGAGATTTGCAAATAAGCCTCGCCAACCTACAGAAGAGCTCACACCAATTCCTAGTCTATGGCCATTTGCGTAATGGGGAATAAATATAGTCAGGCCACTCCCGAAAGGAAAGAGACAACTCATGTTTATTATCATGGCAATCGACTACTTCACCAAGTGGGCTGAAGTAGTAGCCGTAGCTAAGATCACCGAGACTAATGTCAGAAACTTTGTATGAAAGGCTATAGTGTGTCGCTTCGGCATCCCAGAAGTCTTGATCTTGGACAACGGTAGGCAGTTCAACAACACTCATTTCAAGGAGTTTTGTTTGAATCTTAGGATAAGAAATCATTTCTTTTCCCTGGGCCACCCACAAGACAACGAACAAGTCGAGGTCACTAACCGAACTCTCCTCAACATAATAAAGACACCATTAGAGGCCTACAAAGGGTAGTGGACTAATGAGCTACCAGGAACTTTATGGGCATAGCAAACTACAGTCAGGACCCCCACAGGTGAAACTCCCTTCCTACTGGCATTTGGGTTAGAGGCAATGACCCCAATAAAATTAATCCTACCAACGTACCGGGTATCCAGAGCGGATAAGAACAGGAACGAGGAGAATCTCCGCCAGAATTTTGACATCCTGGAAGAAAGAAGACAAGAGGCCGCCTCTCGAATGACAATCTATCAGAATACCATGTCCCGATACTACAATAAAAAAAGTCAAGGGGAGAAAATTCAGAGTTGGGGATCTCGTCCTGAGGGAGATTATGCTTGTTACTAAGAACCCAATAGATGGAAAGCTAGGACTAAACTGGGAGGGACCGTTCTGAGTCGTCAAGTTCAACAGGCCTGGATCATATCATCTAGAGAACATGGAGGGCAAAGCCCTATCCCGACCTTTAAACGCAGAACACCTAAGGAAGTATTATCCCTAAAGGAGTTGTAACTCTACATCGATGAATAAAGGGCACCGTCCTGGGTGCAATTGAATCCAACTTGGAAAGGTATTTACTCGACTAGCCCTATAAGGCCGAGAATCACTTGATGACTTAGTTTATTCGACTGGCCCCATAAGGCTGAGAGTCACTTGATGACTTAATTTATTTGACTAGCCCCATGAGGCCGAGAGTCACTTGGTGACTTAGTTTATTCGACTGGCCCTATAAGGCCGAGAGTCGAGAGTCACTTGGTGACTTAGTTTATTCGACTGGCCCTATAAGGCCGAGAGTCACTTAATGACTTAATTTATCAGGCCGACCCCAGGAAGCCCGAAGTTACTGGATGACTTAGCACATACCAAAGCCCCATGCGGCCAAAACTAAAGCTAACTTATAACACTGGGCACAGATAGTAACAACAGGATGTGCGAAAAATTTTTATTAACAAAAATGATTGTTATTGGGAGATTCAAAAAAAGGGACAATAGGGAAAAGCATCAAGAGCACAATCTATTCCATGGCCTTGTCTTCTTCGACCTCCATTACCTCAACCTTGTCCTCATCAATCTGGATGACCTCAGCCTTCATAGGAGATTTAGAGTCATTATCAAAACAAAACCTGAAAAGTCGACCTCTGGGTATACTCAAGAAGCTTGGCGATGGAACGCTTCAACACCATCTTGATAATAGTCCGAGACTTCGAGGGCATAATCAAGCGACCCCCGGATCTTTGCCCACTCCAAATCCCTCTCCTGTTGAAGACGAGTGGAAAGTGTTTCCTTGGCTTCAATTCTCTCTCGAACAAGGGTCTCCTTAGCCAGCACTACCCTACCATCAGCCTCGACAGCTTTCTCAATCCAAACGCTTTGCTCCTCAATGGCCGTCCGGAGCTTGTCAGCCAAGTCGTTCATCTCAATGTGAAGCGAATCAAGCTCAGTCTGAAAAGTCAACCTCTGGGTATACTCAAGAAGCTTGGCGATGGAATGCTTCAACACAATCTTGATAATAATCCGATACTTCGAGGGCATAATCAAGCGACCCCCAGATCTTTGCCCATGCCGAATTCCTCTCCTATTGAAGATGAGTGGAAAGTGTTTCCCTGGCTTCAATTCTCTCTCGAACAAGGGTCTCCTTAGCGAGCACTACCCTATCATCAGCCTCGACGGC
>JAOXJP010233382.1:0-24359 GCA_025762735.1 Platanus orientalis | reverse complement strand
ATAACCGCTAGAAGTGGGACCGGCTGAGCCAGTCAGAACCGAAGATTACCCGACCAGGCGACACCACTTTACACTGCTCACCCCACCACCCCTCCAGTGATTCGAGTCACTCGACCTGAGTGTTCCCCATGGAAGACGGATGTCTTGGCCGCCAGAGCACTCTTGACACTCGCATTCATGCTTATACCAAGTCGTGAGAGTAGACAGCACTTGTATATATTATATCTATTGATCTGTCTCTATATCAACCACTTCAAAAGACTTTATTTTTAAGAGACCCCGTAGGTAGAGTGTCAACGAACCGAGTTGGGCAGCTAGGGCTTGTCACATGAAGGCAAAGCTCAGACTCAGCCCATCAGCCAAAAAAAAACAAAAAACCCCACAGCTTAATGGTCATTAGCCCAATTTGACTTGCTTCAATATTATTATTTTTTTAATATATAATTTATAATTATAAAATATTTAACCGAGTTTTTAACTAGCCGAGCTTAGTGAAGCTTGACTCTGGCCACTTAGAAAATGAACTCAAATTCAAGCTTAGACTTAGCTCATTGAGCTTAGAATAAGGCTTAGGCTTGGCTCGTTGACAGCCCTACTCATAGGTGAGTTTGGAGCGGGGGAAGAATATGATACATGGTATATGTAACTGATAAAATGCATATGTTTCATGTTTAGGTATGCATGTTTGGCAATATGTCTAAACCAAGATATGTAGCTCTTTGGGATTTACAATTATTATTTAATCTCTATCTCTCTCCCCCCTATATGTGTGCGGATGACAAATTCAGAAGAGAAAAGATACACATCATCAACTTCTTAAGCCCGGCAATATGTCTAAACTTAGATATATCGCTCTTTGGGATTTACAATTATTATTTAATCTCTATCTCTCTCTCTCCCTTATATGTGTGCGGATGAAAAATTCAGAAGAGAAAAGATAAACATCAACTTCTTAAGCCCATAAAGACTCATTATAAGCCAATTTCTCCAGTTGCAATCTTCATGGGTTAGAGTATGCCAAAACCAAGTTTTTTTCCCTCTTGTTCTTGATATATTTTCCACATGTTCCTTACTTCAACTGAATCCTCCTCTCTACTTTGAGACACAATCCCTCACTGTCTCATTTTTTTTCCTAAATTTGAATCTTTAAGTTGATTCTTCCTATCTTCAATTTCTAAAGTAGAACTTTTTGCCCTTTATACTATCTCTTTGTTGCCTCATTTTCTTTTATTTTCTCATGTGTTTCATGTTAACTTATACAAGCAGATAAGTCAACTATCCACACAAACAATGGAACTTATCCGCACGGATAGAATTGCTTATTTTAAAATATGTTCAAAAAATTGAGAAGATGAGAGAGGCTTAATTTCGTCAATAAGAAAAAATTATAGACTGATGTGCGGGTGTACAATAACTAGCGCAAACCCACTACAGCAAGGCAACAAGCCTATCAAAATCCTTTTAGTCACATCACATGTAGCTTCGAGCGTCAGACCTGCAAACCTGCAAAAACAATTGAAAAGTTGGTGATCAATACATCATGAACCTATTGTGATGTGGGTGATGTGATGACACACAACCGCTCCTCCCTCATCTCCATAAAAGAAACCAAATTTTTTCAAAATATACCTTGACGTCTTAGAAGAACTCAAGACCATAAAGAAGAAGAAGACTAAGTTGAATTACTATCATTGATGGCCTATAACTGCTCTCTCTCTCTCTCTCTCCTTAGTTTGATGTCAATGGTTTAATCACACATCTCTCTAATCAATGACTCATCTTATGAATGCTATATCTAAACTATGATTGAGTTCTGAGCTCACATCTCATATGATTCCACTCTCATGCTTTAGCTTATTATTCATAATTGAGTGATGAACTTCTTGCAAAATACATGACCTTAATGAGAACAAGTGTTTGAGATTACATTAATCTCTATCAATCCATGTAAGATTGTATAGAGATAAAAATTGTCTTTGAGATGGAATATTGTATCTTGAAGTTAGCTTCGCCATGTTTCCTTACACTGTTATGGGAGGTCTCGACTACATTCAAGAAGTGTGATGACCACACTTTAAAGATTTCGGGACAACTGGTTACACTTAAATGGAGAACACTTAGCAATTAGAAAAACTCCAAGTTGTTTCCGTGGACAAAAGCTTCACTAAGTGTGTTGAACTGATGCTCCACACTTAATTGTGATTCCATGAATAAAATTATGAGATCTTATCATAAATGAATCTTCCTTTTGAACTTTAAGAGTAGTTGGTCTCATTTTGTCATGGGCACTTATTTCCATGGATATGAGATCACAAGCCACGGATGAGATGGAGTTTATCTCCACGCGTTATTTTTTATACCTCTCCATGAATACTCTTATGAAGTGAACCATTTCAAATGGTTTCAACTAATCAATGATTGGTTGCAATAAATGAAGTATGATCTTGAATGATTCCCACGGATAAATTTTGGAGGTCCACGAACGAATTGTTAAAGTGGCTTATATAAGTCTATTTGAAAATAAATGATATAATAAAATATTATACATATACTTATATATGATATATAAAGATAAGTTTGACATATTTCCCTCACACTTGTTTTCATTTGCAAGAATAACTTTAGGTTGTTGCATGGATTATGTATTTGTGCTCTCCCACAACTCTATCTTCTCTAATCTATTTGTTTTCTCATTACCCAGAAATTGACAATTTGAAGGTATGTCTGCTCCCATTAGCCAATCCAATTTGACCCAACATGATTCAACCCAATTCAATGGAGAAAACTTCCCCAGGTTGGAAGAGAAGATGGAGTATACGTTACAAAATCTTGATGTCATGCGAGTCTTGACTAATAAACCACCTATGACTCCTTTGGTGGATGATGCCAACTTTGGCACCACTTATGCGGTTAAAGAGTGGGTAAATGATGACTACGAGTGTTGTAATCATATTCTTGACTCTTTCTCCAATAGTTTGTTCTATTAGTTTCCAAAGAAAACAAAATTGGAAAGGAAACTTTTTGAGGCCATTCGAACAGAAAAGAGGTTAAGAATAAGAAGTTCCATATGCAGAGTTATGACGAGTTCAAGATGGTAGATGGAAAATCCGTCTTGGAACAAGCCAAGGAATTTTAGAAGATTGGAGATGCAATCTTGACTATAGGTATGTCAATTGATCCCAATTTTAGTGAGAACATTCTTGTCTCAAAGCTGCCTCCGTTTTGGCATGATAATAAGACGAAGTTGATGCACGAAAGAGATGACCTGCGAGTTAAAGAGATCTCCCAAAATGAGAGAAAGAATATTAAGTCATCTGTGAACGCTCATGTTGTGAGTCAAATCCCAACAAGAGACTCTCTTAAAAAAGAAGAGGTCTCAAGAAGCATGCCAATGGCTCAAAGAAGACCATTGAAAAAGAGAATAATAAGTACAACTGTTATGTTTGCAAAAAATCCCGGATACATGGTGAAAGTGTTCCATCACTGTATGTATGGCTACAACAAGAAGAGAAAAGACAAGAAAAAGACAAATTAGGAGAATCTTGTGGTCATGGTTATTGAGGCCAACCTAGTGGGTGGATATGAAGTGGCTTGGTAGGTCGACACCAGTGTAACACGTTACGTCTGCAATGGTAGGAATTTTTTCATCTCCGATGAACTAGTAGAGGAAGGGATGAACATGTTCATGAGGAATTATTTTACCTCAAAGGTGATTGGAAAAGGTATGGTGGAGCTCCACTTTACGTCAAGCAAGTCCATCCTTCTCTAGGAAATCTTGCAAATCCCCAACATCAGGAAGACTTTAGTCTTTGGAGCTCCCCTCAGCAAGCAAAATTTCAAGATGGTGTTTGAGTCCAATAAGTTTGTATTGGTCAATTCTCATATTTTTGCCGACAAGGGTTTTGCCATGTCTAGCATGTTCAAACCGAATACTATCAATGAAATGTCCTATTTATACATACATATTTGAGTCGTGTAATCTATGGCATGGTAAATTAGGACACGTCCACTACAAAAGAATCCAACACATGGTTAATCCAAGATTAATCACTAATCTCAATGAATCTCACAATGATTAAAGTGTCACGTGTAGTAAAAGCAAAATCACCCAAAGCTCATCCAAAAGCGTGCAACATTCTTCAACTAAACTCGAGGTTATACACATAGACAGTTGTTAGAGGATTCACACTCAATCTAGAGGAGGTAAAAGCCATTATGTAACACCTTGCACATGTTTGAACATATTTCACACACGTGTCTCATATATTTTGTACACTTATGTCACACGCCTTTTGCACACACTTAGGTTTAAACACATATGTAATGAGCAGTAAACTTGTGCAACTTTATAGAAAAATTTGTACAAATCTATAAAGAATTAATGAGCAAACTATACACCATTAAAAATATCTAAGAGTTTATTTTCTAACATAACAAACAGTGTGTGCATAGGAGTTTCATAGAGGAATTTATGATCATTTTCCCACAAGGTATATATATATATGTTGATAGGTCAATAGATTTGAAATAACTTTAGAGGTAAATTTGTAATAATCCTGAACGAATTAGCTAACAACTTACACATCATTTAAAAGGTCTTGAAGTCTAGTTTCCAACGAAACAAATGATGAGGAAATCCGAGTTTTCAAGAGAAAGTTATAAGCGATTTAGCGAGGAGTAAAGAAAAAAATTTCTATAGTTTTGATATTCCTAAAGTGTCTGTGAAACTTCAATCCCAAAATCCTTTGTATTTCTTTACTCCTCGCTAAATCCCAAAATCCTTTGCAAAACCTAGCATTTGATATTCCTCTTGCTCTTGAATTCGTTTTTAGGGTTTCTATATCAAATTAGATAAAAACAATCACTTATATAAATCTTTCAACATTAAGATGAATTTCATATTTTTATATTTTTTAATTTATTGTTTTATTATGATAAAACGTATTCTGATGTTTTCAAAAGATGATCTATAGTTTGTGCTTTGGTGGTTCAAGCAATCTTTGTTATGTTTGTTTTGAATTAGTTTACTGTAAAGAACTTGTATAAGATAGTTATGTTTTGAAGAAAACTCATTTTTGTTTGATTCTAAATTTAAATTTTGAAAAGAGAATTTTTTCGTATAATTGTCAAAGTTTTTAGAAACTTGTAGAACTATGTGTCCTAGGTTAGATCAGAACTCTTATTTCTGTTTTAATTCAAAAAATATATATTTAAACATTAAAAGTATATAATTTTAGTTTGAAAGCATATGTTTCGAATTTTCTTGATATCTATTTGGTTCCTTTTTGGAAAACAAAGTGTGAAATATTATATGTTTTGTCCTATTACGAATAAGCCAAGAAACCCCTTGTGGTTGTACATAAGATATATGTTTAGTATATGCTCAGATGTGCATTTAGTTATTAGAGGAGTTGTCCTACTTGTAATTAGACATGAGAATAGTTATCTCACTTGCATTTAGTTTTGAGAGGTGATGTCCCACATGTGTATACTGTCACAAAAGTGTAGGTATGTATCGTATCAACCCTTCTCACCAGGGATTAAATGGTGTGAATCATATTGGATTAGTGAATGGATTGATATAATTATATTCTGTTTCAACTCTATTATATGTTTTTGATCTGTTATGTTCTGATTAGTTAAAAGTAATTGATTCAATTTAAGTGTTTTCAGTTATGCACATGATACTGTAGTTTTATAACATGTTTCGTATTGTAATATTAACTTTGTTAAAAGAATGATTTAAAACTTGAAATTCTCTGTGTGTTAATCCTAGAGGAGGGTGAATAGGATTTATTTAAATTTCTTTTTAATTACTCAAATTCAATTGTTATTAAGCTTGTTAATTGAATTAATCTTGATGCTCTTGGATATACATTTATAGAACTGCATCGTTCCGTATATTTCTTAGATATACGAAAACTATCTGTTTTGTATTTCTGAAATCATTATAAGTTTTGATCCAATAATTCTTATAATTTACCTGTTTTCATATTGAGCCTATCAAGTTTACCTCAAATTAACACCCCACAGATGATAAGGAGATAGCAAAGTAGCGGTTCCAACTAGAGAAGACTGGAGACCTGGATGAATGTTTTATTTATGTTATGAGACATTGAGATTTTATTTAATTGTATATTTCAATAGTGACATCTTATTATTTTAGTTTAGTTTATTTGAAGAGATGTAATAAAGTAGTGGATTTTAGTAGTTTGATTTATTATTTTATTTTAGTGATTCAGGTTTGAATGGATTAATGTCGCACTCCAAAATTCATAGCCCTACAGGTATGGGTTTTAGGGCGTGACACATTATATAACCTCCATCGATGATGTTTCCAAATACATGTATGTATATCTATTACGGACCAAGAATGAAACTTTTGAGAAGTTTAAGTCCTACAAGGCTGAAGTTGAAAATTTCTTCAACTTGAAGATCAAGATCCTCGGATTTGATAAAGGAGGTGAATACATGTATTCAAAATTTATCAAATTTTGTGAAGAATGTGGTATCTAAAGAGAGAACTTAGCTCTTTATACTCCATAGGAAAATGGTGTATCTGAATGGAAGAACTGCACATTGACCGAGATGGCTGATGCAATATTGATTAGTTTTAAATCATGTCCAAGCTTGTGAGGTGAAGCCTTGTTGGCAGCGTGTCATATTCTGAATCATGTTCCTCAAAAGAAATTGAATATTACTTCATATCAAGTATGGAAATGAAGGAAACTGTCTTTAGGCTACTTCAAGACTTGGGGTTGCTTTGCTTAAATAAAATTATCACATGAGCACACCTCTAAGGTGGGACCAAGAGGAACCGATTGTGTATTCATTGGATACTCGATGATAAGTAAGGCATATGGATTTTTCTAAATCTTGAAACACCTGCCCCGCACACAATTGTTGAGTCTATAAATGTAGAATTCTTTGAAAACATATTTTCATTTCACATAAGTAAAAAATTAGTGGGGATAGATGAACTTGTATCCAAGAAAAGAATTATGACCAATGGCATTAAGGATGAAAAACCTCAAAAAAGCACCAGAAAACAAAAACACATGGACCTTGGTCTAGACTTTGTTGTGTGCATAGCATAATGAGATCCTCTATCCTACCAAGAAGCCATGAAATAACATGATTCAATCTTTTGGCGTAAAGTGGTAAATGATGAGATGCACTCGATAATGTCTAACAAGACATGGATACTAGTCAATCTTTCTTAAGGCTATAAGACAATCAAATGCAAATGGATTTTCAAGGGGAAATTAAAACTTGATGGTTTCATTGCAAAGTACAAAGCCTAACTAGTTGTAAAGGGGCACAAAGAATTGAAAGACTTTGATATTTATGCCCTTGTAGCAAGAATCTCCATTATCAGGTTGTTGATAATTGTGGCTTCAATTAAAAATATGATCATACATCAAATGGATTTAAAGATTGTCTTCCTCAATGGTCAATTGGAAGAAGAAATTCACATGGAATAGTAAAAAAGATTCGTCATGCTTGGATGTAAGAAAGTGTGCAAGTTGATCAAATCTCTATATGGATTGAAACAAACACTAAAGTAATGGCACGATAAATTTTGACAAACTCTCATTGGCAATGGATTCTAATCCATTGATGGAGACATGTGCATATACACAATGACCATTAGAGAGTTGTATGTAATCATCAATTTATTTGTTGATGATATGCTCATCTTTAAAACTAATATATCCCTTGTCGAAGATATAGAGAAGTTTCTTTTATCTAAGTTTGACATGAAAGACCTATGAGTTGCAGAAGTTTCTTGAAAATCAAGATAATCAGAAATGAAAATGGTATTATAATTTCACAATCCAACTAGATTGAGCAGGTTCTTAGAAGATTTGATATGTTCAACTATACACTGACAACTACACATGTGCATACCAACCTCAAGTTGATGATGAATAAGGATCATCGTGTATCTAGTACTCATAAATTGTCAGTTGCTTAATGTGTGTCATGTACTACACTAACTAGATATTGCCATCACAGTAGAGATGCTGAGTAGATACATAAGTAATCAGGGTAGTGTGAATTGGAGTGTGCTCTTTACACTTCTAAGATCTCTTAAATGTATTATAGACTATGCAATCTATTATGGAAAATCTCTCACTATCGTTGAAGGACACAACAATGCTACTTAGAATTCAGATCTGAATGAGTCAAAATCTATGATTTCATAGATTTTCACTTTAAGAAGAGGAGCAATCTCCTGGAAATCCAAAAGACAAACTAGTCTAACTCATTACTCTATAGAATCATAATTTGTTGCTCCCTCTTCTATGGAAGAGGAAGTAGAATCATTAACGAACTTATTGGTAAAAGTACTAATATAGAGTAAACATGTACCGACAATAACCATTTACTATGATAATTAAGTTGTAATGTTGAAAGCAGACAACAAGAACTACAACAGGAAATCCATGACTGTATTCCTAAAGCACAATCATGTGAGGGTTCTAATCACCGATGGTGTTGTAGCTATACAGTATGTGAAGTTGAAAGACAATTTGGCTGACCCGTTATCAATATTTCTTGGCAAGAGGTTAACCTCCAGTACATCAAGGGGAATGGGATTATTAAGCTTGAAGATTATATTTGGTAGATAGTCAACCTACTTATCTAAGGTTCAAAGGGAAATCAACCTAACTATTACAAGTTCAATGGACAAACGAACCATCTATAAACAACTTGTAAGCACAACTTTTAATTAATAAAATACTTATTTCTTCTTATGGTGATCCTAAAATGTATTTCTTATAGATGATATGTGTGTTGTTCCTACAAATGGTAATACCTGTGGAACATGTGCTTTTTTGCTTGTAGATGTTCACCTACAAATGATGAAAGATGATAAGTTGAGTTCTCTTAATGAGTTCTATAAACCCATATTGGGTTAGAGTGTCCAATGCTCTTGATAAATACTCAACTTTTTGTATCTATAGAAGTTGGTTACGTTGTAATACCCCCAATTTATCGAGGGTATTTTTGAAAAAAAAGAAACAAAACATAAAAACAAAAACACCCGAAGAGGGTTTTCCCTCAGTCAAACAAACAATGAGAGAGGGAGAGAGAGAGAGAGAGAAAAAGGAGAAAAAAACCCTAGGCTGGGAAGGGGGAAAACGAAGAGGAAGAAGAGATTGGAAGTCTGTGTAGCTTTCGTGAAGGCATCAATCCATTAAACTATAAGTGGTCCTCTATTCTTCATGTTTATGGTTAGGTTTTCAAATTATAGATATTATGTTTACTCTACAAGGTTTAAATTATTTTTATCCTAGTTAATAGTAAAGATGATGCATATTTTATAGTTTTAAACATATTTTCATGCATATATAAGTAAATATAATAATTTATTTGCATCCCCACATTTGATAGGGTTTGTTTGACATGGGATTTGAATGAATGCATGGAATAAGTTAGTGCTTACCTAAATTTATAAAATAAAATTAGTATTTTATTTTTTAAGGGATTTAAACTTTATTGTTTGATGTTTATTCTATTATGAATGAATAGAGAGGGGTTTAAGAGGTAGAAGAGGGTTCACTAAGCTAGGCATAAAAATAGGGAGTTCAGGAATTCATAGGCTTGAATAGGAAATATTACGCTAGTTACAACTTCAAAGGCAATGACATGTTTCTTGAAAGAGACCAAGGGATCAACCCATAGAGAGAGGCCAGAGGGGCCAGCTCATAGGGAGAGGCTAAGGGGCCAACTCGAGAAATAACTTGGGGTGGAAAAAAGGATAACCACAACTAAATGTCATAGCTAGAGGGGTTGGGTCTTTACACTTAGAAAATTAGTCATAATATTTGGTAGTTGATAGAAATATTTCTCATTCATCATCCATTAAATGACATAATTATTTATTTATATATATGGTTCAATCTGTGTAATATTCAGATTATCTTTATTTTTTAAAAAGCTTATGTTGGTTAGCATGAATATGAGATGTTTACACATTATTAATAGAAAGAGACATTAAAATTTGTATTATATTATTGATGGTAGTTGATACTTTTGTAATGCAAAATAAATGCATAGCATTGCATCGCATAAATTTATGTATGTTTTTTATTAAGCATAAAGAGAAAGGGGTGCTTCCCTATAAAGAGCATTAAAAAAAAGGGTTGCTTCCCTATGAAGAGCATAAAAAGAAAAGAAAGAAGGATGTAGATGCAATTGTATTACATGCATTTAACATTATTCATTATTTTATTTTGATATAATTCATAGTATTTATTTAGACAATATGAATTGTTTTTCTACTATATGTGGCTTTACTTTTTGTAGTTGCCTCGATTCAGGATGTCTAAACATAGTCATGGGTTAGAGCCTGGTGAGAAGTCACCTTATACTTAATGCCCAAGGTTAGGTTTGGTGATTTAACCACTTGAAGCAAGCGGCCAAGAGTTAAGACTATCTCCCATCTACCTCGTATCAGCACCTATAGTTGTGAGACCAGCACTAATAATGACCAATACTCTACATAGTGCATCCATTGCATATCATTTTTAGATAGCAGCATTATAAGTCTTTACCGAGTCCATTTTTATTGGATTAATTAAATACTATTTCTTTATCTTATTTTTCTTTACTATAAACTTATAGAAGATTAGATTTACTTGTTAGACTTTCCCGAAGCTCACCCCATCATCTCCTCCCTGCAGATTGTGAGCCATTCTCTTGCCATGTGGAGCGAGATCCTACGACTTGAGAGCTCACGTATACAGCTAGGTTCATAAGTAATTGTGGTATTTTGTGGTCTAGTTGTAGATAGACTAAAGTTTTAATTTGTATATTACATGTTTACATATGTAAATGAAATCATTTTGGTATAGTTTATGTCCCTGGGAACCATTTTATAGTTGTTTATCATGTTGTATGGATTCGAGAATTCTTCTCAGTGGGCCCAATTGTGTAGCTACACTGTCATATGTTGCATTATTTTTGCAGGTGTCATGTGATTTGAAGTCTAACACCTTGGGATTAAGTACCCTTGTGAGGTATGGGTTTCGAGGCATTACAAAATGGTATCAAAGCCCTAGGTTGAGTGCTCCTTGAGACAAGAGTCGAGTTTACAGAAAGCATTTCGATGCAAATGTAATGTACATTAGGTTTTATAAATTCTTAGAAAATTATTGTATTATATCTTAATCTAGTGTTAACTTTAAATTGTTCAACATCTTATCAGGATGAGGAGAGGTATAGTGTCGAGGTCTAGATCACAGAAAGCGAGGACACTCACATTTGATTCCAGTGACAACCTGGAATAGATGAGGAGAGCTATGACTAATATGACTAACACAATGGTTGAGCAAAGCCAAAGGATATCTGAGCAGAGTTAGAGGATAGAGGAGTTCTAGGCTCAGGTAGCTTTTAGTTATGACCGCCTGGTAGAGAGGTTCATGAGGTTTGCTCCACCATCTTTTGAGGGGTAAGCTAACCTATCAGGTGTTGAAAAGTGGTTGGGTGAGATGCAGAAGAGGTTTACATTGTTGTTTTGCTCAAAAGAAAAAAAAAGGTTTCTCTGGTTATGTACATGTTACAGGGAGTAGCCCACCTTTGGTGGTAGTCTGTGGTACAAATGCAGAAACCTGAAGACCCACTAATGGTGTGGTCAACTTTTGATGAGGTAATTTATGAAAAAAAATTTCTAAGGTCGTGAGACAAAAGAAGTAAAGGGAGTTCGTGCTCCTCGAGTAAGGAGAGATGATTGTGGGACAGTATGCATCTTGGTTCGTGGAGTTATCTCGATTTGCCCCATCCTTGGTGGTAAAAGAGAAGATGAAGGCAAATAAGTTTCAATGGGGACTGAAGTCATCTATCCGTAGTAAAGTTGCTCCGCTTCGTGAGATGACTTATATGGGAGTCTTGGACTGCGCTCTAATTGTAGAGCGAGAGCATGAGGAGCTTACTCAAGCTTGAGAACTTGAAAAGAGGGCTAGACTCGATGTTTACCAAAAAGAGAAGGCAGTCACTCAGTATTTGAGGTGATCACCTCCAATCAATAACCGTAGAAGGAATTCTATAGTTTACCATAGATGTGGCAGGAGCCACAGGTCTCAACCATGTCCCTTAAACACTAGCGCATGTTTTTTTTTTTTGGGAGGCATGGACACTCCTTCAGGGCTTATTTTCACCGACCAGGCCAATAGGGCCATTAGGCATTGTAGGGCTAGCATGACCAATACAGGGTTAGTAGGCACAATCGACTCAACAGATTCAGCAACCTCAGTACCCACTGTTGGAAGCACCACTACTTAAGCCGACATCGCAGCACCCGAACACTAGTGTTGGGAAAAGACCTGCGATTTAGGGTCATGTCTACAACATCTTTAGTAGTGTTGAAGGAATAACTAAGGCAAATGAAGGTATAATTCATTCTTAAAGTACTTTAATTATGTATTACACTGTTTGATATCTGTTGCATGCATTGATTTATAACAAAAATAAAATAAAAATATCTCAAGTAATGCTTAGAAATTCATTATAGTTACAAAGCAATCCGATTCAGTTGTCCCTAGACCATGTAGATACTAAACACCCTATGAATAGTTTTAAGTTACAAACAGCCTGATCAACTGTTTGGAACCAAGGACTATTAGTCGTTGTATTTTACGGTATCTCATTCTATGTGAGTAGATTAGATCAATAAATTATTTGGAATTTCAGGGGAGAAATTCTTTTAAGGGGGTAGATTGTAATACCCCCAACTTACTGGGGGTATTTTTTGAAAAAAAAAAAAGAAATAAAAAAAAACACCCGAAGAGGGTTTTGCCTTAATCAAATGAACAACGAAAGAGGGAGAGGGATATATATATATATATATATATATATATATATATAGAGAGAGAGAGAGAGAGAGAGAGAGAGAGAGAGAAAGAGAAAGAGAAAGAAAGGAGAAAAAACCCTAGGCTAGGAAGGGGAAAAATAAAGAGGAAGAAGAGATTGGAGGCCTACGCAACTTTTGTGAAGGCATCCTTCCATTGAACTGTAAGTGATCATCTATTCTTCATGTTTATGGTCAGGTTTTCAAATTATAGATATTATTTTTACTCTACAAGGTTTAAATTGTTTTTATCCTAATTAATAGTAAAGATGATGCATTTTTTATAGTTCTAAACATATTTTCATACCTATATAAGTAAATATGATGATTTGTTTGCATCCCCACATTTGATAAGGTTTGTTTAACATAGGATTTAAATAAATGCATAGAATAAGTTAGTGTTTGCATAAATTTATAAAATAAAATTAGTATTTTATTTTTTTAAGGGCTTTAAACCTTGTTGTTTCATGTTTCTTCTATTATGAATGAAGAAAGAGAGGTTTAAGAGGTAGAAGAGGGTTCACCAAGCTAGGCTTAGAAATAGGGAGTTTAGGGATTCATAGGCTTGAATAGGAAATGCTATGCTAGTTGCAACTCCAAAGGCAATGACATGTTTCTTGGGAGAGGCCAAGGGGTCTGCCCACAGAGAGAGGTCAGAGGGGTCAGCCCGTAGGGAGAGGTCTAGGAGCCAGCCCAAGAAATCATGATGGATGGAAAAATGAGTAACCACAACCAGATGTCAAAGCTAGAGGGGTTGAGTCTTTACATTTAGGAAATTAGTCGTAATGTTTGGTAGTTGATAGAATTACTTCTCATTCATCATCCATTACATAACATATAATTATTTATTTATAAATATGGTTTCATCTTTGTAATATTAAAATTATCTTTATTTTTTACAAATCTTATGTTGGTTGGCATGAATATAAGATGTTTACACATTATTAATAGAAAGAGATATTAAAATTTGCATTGTATTGTTGATGATAGTTAACACTTTTGTAATGCATAGCATTGCATGACATAAATTTATATATGCTTTTGATTGAGTATAAAGATAAAGGGGTGCTTCCCTATCAAGAGCATAAGCGACCTATAAAGAGCATAAAGATAAAGGGTTGCTTTCCTATAAAGAGCATAAAAAGAAAAAAGAAAAAAAAGGATGTAGGTGAAATTGTATTACATGCATTTAGCATTATTCATGATTTTATTTTGATATAATTTATAGTATTTATTTAGACAATATGAAATGTTTTTCTACTATATGTGGCTTTTCTTGTTGTAGTTGCCCCGACTCGGGAGGCCTAAACAAAGTCATGGGTTAAAACCTTGTAAGAAACCACCTTGTGCGTGCTTAATGCCTAATGCTAGGTTTGGTGATTCAACCACTTGGGGTAAATGGCCAAGGGTTAGGATTATATCCCGTTTACCCCGTATCAGTACTTGTAGTTGTGAGATTAGCACCAGTAATGACCATTACTCTACGTTGTACATCCATTGCATATCATTTTTAAACATCAATATTATAAATCTTTACCGAGTGCATTTTTATCAAATTTATTGAATATTATTTCTTTATCTTGTTTTTCTTTACTATAAACTTATAGAAGATTAGATTTATTTGTTGGGCTTTCCCCAAGCTCACTCTATCATCTCCTCCCCACAGATTGTGAGTCATTCTCTCACCACATGGAGCGAGATCCTTTGACTTAAGAGCTCACGTATACAACCAGGTTCACATGTAGTTGTGGTATTTTGTGGTCTAGTTGTAGATAGACTAGAGTTTTACTTTGTATAGTTTTGGCTCTGTATATCTCGCCTATGGGATAGTGATAAATGATATTTTGTATATGTTTACATATATAAATGAAATCATTTTGGTATAATTTATGTCGTTGGGTACCATTTTATAGTTGTTTAGCGTGTTGTATGGACTCGAGAATTCTTCCTAGTGGCCCCAATTGTGCAACTATGCTGTCATATGTTGCATTGTTTTTGTAGGTGTCATGTGATTTGAAGTCTAACACCTCGGGATGGGACAAGAGCACAAACACTAAAAGTGTTGAGTTACGTGAATGAAAAATCTCTCGTAGAAGACTGTGTGTATGACAAGTTAATTTGACAATGAGACCAGTTCAAGGTTTTGTCCACTATATCTTAGACGAAATTTAACCTCTTTACACCAGGGAATGGTTCACGAGTGACTCCACCTTCTCTTATGCGCAGGGACCTCACTTACTGCCTTAAATATCATTTTCAACAATTTTAAAATAAGTGGGGGATTATTAACTTATCCCAGCAAATAAGACTATCCTCACAAATTATGGAACTTATTTGCACGAATAGAATTGGTTATTTTAAAACATGTTAAAAAATGAGAAGAGAAAAAGTTAACTTCGTCAACAAGAAATTTTTTTGAGAAGACATGCGGTTGCACTACAGGTGAGTACCTCCAGCTAGCACAAACCCATTACAACAAGGCAGCATTCTTGCCAAAGTCTTCCTAGTTAAATCACTTGCAGTTCTGAGCGTCAAACCTACAAACCTACAAATGCAACTGAAAAGTTGGTGATCAACCCATTATAAAACTGTTGTGATGTGGGTGATGTGATGGAACACAACCACTCTTCTCTCACCTCTATAAAAGATACCAAATGTTTTTAAAATAGAGTTAGACGTTTTGGTGGAGCTCAAAACAAAAAAAGAGAAGATCAAGGTGGGTTACTGCCATTGATGGCTTGCAAGTCTCTTTCTCTCTCTCACCTTCTTGGTTTGATGGCGGTGGTTTAACAACACAACTATTCAATTGATAGAATCCTCTTATGAATGCTCCATCTAGACTATGATTATGTTCTGAGCTAACGTTTAGTGTGATTCTGCTCCCATGCTTCAACTTGTTATTCATGGTTAAACGATGAACTCACAAAATACTAGACCTTAATGGCAAAAAGTATTTGAGAGATGTGTTCGTATTTATTAATTTGTGTGAGACCATAGAGAAATAGGAATTGTTTCCCAACTGGATTATATTCTAAAGTTAGCTTTGTCATATTCCCTTGTACTATTACAGGTTACCTTGACTACCTTCAAGAAGGGTGATAACAACACCTTCCAGATTTCGAGATAGTTTGTTACTTGAACGAAAAACACTTAGCTGCTATCAAATCTTCAAGTTGTTGCCACAGACAAAAGCTTCACCAAGTGTGTTAAGCTGATACTCCACACTTGTGATTCTACGGATAAAATTTTGAGATTTTGTCCACAGCTGAATTTCCCTTTTAAACTTCAAGAGTAGTTGGTCTCATGTTAACCGGGACACTTATTGCCACGAATATGAGATCACAAGTCCCACAAATGAGATGGAGTTCATCTGCACAGATTGTTTCTTATAACTCTCCATGGATACTCTTATGAAGTTAACCATTTCAAATGGTTTCAACCAATCAACGATTGGTTGTAATAAATGAAGTATGATATTTAATGGATTAACTTATAAATCCATGAAATATTTGAATGATTCCCATAGATAAATTTTAGAGGTCCATGGATGTTGTCAAAGTGGCTTCTATAAGTCCATTTGACAACAAATGATATAGTAGAATATTATACATATATATGATATATAAATATAATTGACATATTTCTCACTTCTTTTCATCTACACGGATAATTTTAGGTTCTCGCACGGATTTTGTATTTATGTTCTCATACAACCCTATCTTCTCTTATGTATTTGGTTTCCCCTAATTCAATGTTGACACAAAATTGGTGCACAGGCATGCCAGTGCCACATGGGCACAAATTTTTTTCTCACCTTTGACCCCAAGTGTTGAATCAAACAATGAGACTGACTGTTGTTTTCAGTTGTCTAATTAGCCACCAAATCAAAAAAGATCAGGCAATTGCAAAGGGGAGGGTTCTTCCCTTTTGCCTCTAGATTGAAGACTTTCTTAAAGAGAATGCCATGACAATATTTAAAAAAATAAATTTGTTGAAATAATATTTTATTTGTGAAATAAAATACTTACAACATGTTTAAGACAACAAAATATAAAAAATGATAATGATAATGTTGTAATTCAGCACAACAATGACCGAGGACAATGGTGTTGCTGCTGTAGAAACCCAAAATCGCAATGTTATTGTTGTAACCAAAAAAATGGTGGAACTCTACTGCAACCTAGAGAAATGGTGGTGGAAGATGTTGATGGTACAACCTGTAGAGATATTAAATCAACTCCAAAGCATGAAAGTGTACTGCAATCCATGGAAGAATTAAATCAAACTCAAATGGATGGAAGGATGGTGGAGATGTTGCTACAGCCTATAAAATGGTGGTGGAAGATGGATGGTGATGGATAGATGATGGTGATGGTATAACTTATGGAGAAATTAAATCAACTCCAAAGGGTGGAATGGTGATGGTGTGTCTGTGGAGGAATTGAATCAAACTCTAAAGGATGGAAGGGTGATGTTATATATGTAGAGGAATTAAATCGACTCTAGATATGAGTTGAAACCTACAAAGGAGTTTAATCAACTCTAGTAAGTTTTCTTGTAAGAGAAAACTAAGTTAAACTAATATAAAGGTCTCCCATGAGGGAGAAAGATAGGCTACGGTGTGCTATGTTGAGTGTGTGTGTTAAAGTTGGTCAACTTCTACGTTTTATTGTTGTTTATAGACAAAATGGGCAGTTACATTCAACTATCAGTTTCTACCACATGTCTTATAATTTGCAACATCAATTAGTTATAAAAAACCATCTTTTGAATGCTCCTCTTGCCACTTGTCCAGGTAATTGTTGTTCAAAATTCATCCAATGTAATCTTCTGCCACCTATCTTGATAATTGTCTTCATGGCTAATGGCTTGACAACTCATCTAATAACTAATTCTTCCGAAATCTTTCAATTGAAAGAAACCATCTATATTGTAATTGTCTTCCAAAGATTCTTCTTGATAAGATTCTTTTCCTTGTAGAATCAGTTATCTTTTCAATTTCAAACTCTTTCAAGAATACACAACTTAACTATGCAGCCGTATCATATTCCATTTCTTTTATTATACTGCCATGTGGTTAAATTTTATCTATTTTTATAGTGTAAACACTTAGAAAACAACATTTCAAGCAGCACACCATCAATATATACACATTTAGTGGCTAGATCCAAATTATTAGCAGGTGAGGCTTATGCTATGACATTTATTTTTGAGAGATTTTGTACCATGCTTTGTTATAATATGTTGCCCACTCTTACCACAGCCATCAACCCACTCGGGTTATTTATTTAGGCCATGGTTGGACTAATCCCAATCCAATCTACTTTCAGTTGGTAAGACACCTCAATCAACCTGTCACAGCTAGACTTGATGCAACTCAGGGTAATGTTTGGACCCACCAACCCACTCTTTTCCAGTTTTAGGTTTGGATCAATTCTAGGTTGGGTAACCACCTCAATGATTGACCAGAACCATTTCCACCTCTATGGGTGATAGTGGGTCAGGTTGAGCTAATCACTAAGGGTGACACCTAAGTAGGGACCCAAACTTTGCCAATTTATTAATTAGGTTGAAAATATTGACCTACAATTGGAAATAAACCAAACCATCTCCAGGTGAGATGTGAGATGGTTGTGGTATGGTCTCTCCAAAGGAGAGGTCAGGCTTTCAAGTCCCCTGGCAACATTCACCAATGGATTGGATTGATGCTTGCCCCCCAACCCCCAATTAATGATAGTGCAGGTCTGCTCGATGTGGCAGCTAATAGAGAAGGTCTGATCTAGATCAACTAATCTACTAAATCCAACATCAACGAATCTACTGAATCCAATGACTCTATGTGGCAGCTAATAGAGAAGGCCTGATTTAGATCAACGAATCTACTAAATTCAACATCAACGATCTACTAAATCCAACGAATCAGTGATTCATATTCAAAGAAATCAAGAGTGATTTTTATCCGAAGTAATAAAGTAATGCCAGGCCATACAATTCCTCAATAGGAATTATGCGATTGGTGTGATCGGTGTAGAAATTTCTAGATTGAGTGGAGTTTCTTGTATTATTGTAAAGCATTGTAAATACATCAAATTTATTCGATTTGGTTTCCAAATACGGTGGAACCTATCATTGTAAAGCTTTTTTCTCTATTTAAAGGAAACTGAGATTGCTTTCTCGACACATTGAGAGAGAAAGCCTTTTTCTAAAATACTTTGGAGTTGTTTCATGGTATCAAAGCCAGTCCTCTATAGATACTTCTTGTTGCAGATCTAGTTCGCCTATTCTGATTCAGCCATTAAACCCTGCTTTATCTGCTCCATTTTCTTTTGTTTTGCTGCTCATAGTCAGCCCTTGAAGTCTGTTTATATTCAGCCATTGAACCCTACTTCTTTACCACAAAATCTAGTTCATGTTCCTTCACCCTGCTGATTGTCTTTGTCATTAAACTCTTCCCATCTTCCACCTTTTAGTTGCAGTCCGATTCAGGTGAATACACGCAGGATAAAAGTCCAGTCCTTGTTCCATTCTGCATAACACAACTGTAGTTCTTTATTGACTTCTTTATGTCTTATCCTATTGTTAAAAATATTGAAGTGTAGTGTAGTTGCCATGTGGTGTCATAGTCATCCCCTTTTCTACTACACTAAAGTACAAACCAAATCTTGACTGCACAAACCAAGGCAACTCTTGACGTGTCTCATCTTAGAATCAACAATGGCTGAATGAGAACAATCTCGTAAAGTATATAGCTCACCTCATTGTTGTTCGGTATTCTGGAGCAACCCATACACAGTCAGTCTTAAAGGTTATTTATTTATTGTTATTTTCTTTTACCATATCCCATGAAATAAAACTCCATTAATGGCATCTTCTCAAGGTCGTTACCATTATCCTTCTATTATAAATATAGCCAATTTTGTTTCTCTGAAACTAACTCAAACAAATTATTTATTGTGGAAGACACAAATTGTTTCTTTGATTAAAAGCGAAGACGTGGAGAGCTTCATCTATGGGAACACACCCATGCCAAAATGAGAGATTGACTCTGATGATGGAAAATGGGCAATCTCAAATCTAGATTACATGTCTTGGATTAAGACTGATAGACTGGTGAAGGCATGACTTACTAGTATTTTATCAGAAGAGGTACTTGGATTAGCAGTTGGACTCACCACTTCATGCGATGTATGGAGGGCATTAGAGAATGCTTTTGTACAAAGTTCCCAAGCAAGAGAGTTTGAGTTGCATCAACAACTTCAACTAATAAAAAAAAGGTATGTCTTCACTCCCAGATTATCTTTGCCATTTCAAATCTGTCTGTGATGAATTGAATGCTATTGGTAAGCCTATCTTTGACCAAGCTAAAGTATTATCCTTACTTAATGGTTTGGGACATTGAATCTCTTACCACTATAATGCTCAAACCCCATGTTCCCTCTTTCAATAAACACATTCCCTTGTTGCAAAGCCATGAACTTCGTAACAAATGACACATGGTAAAAGCTTGATATCCTTAGTTTGATATTCATCTAAGATTTGCTTAATTACAAGCTCTAAATATCTTATTTAAATTGGATAATCTGGCCTGCATAGCTCCCTGCCACTGATACTTTCACTCAATCAACGGGCTCTCTATCTATCTCTATCACTTGAACCCTTGTTTGGAAGGATAATCCAATAAATCAGTCCATGGCTTTTTTCGGCCAACAATCTGGGAATGGGAAAGGCTTTAAAAGGAAATGAAATCAAAACAATAAATGTCAGTTCTTTAGTTCAGAAGGGAGAGGCTTTTCTCAAATAGGACAATAAATCAACCAATCCACTAATGGGAAAGAACGTTCATCTCAAGAATAGGATCCTCTCAAACCATAATGGCAAAGCTATACAACTCAACTAAATGGTGCCATTTTGACTTGTCCAATTTGTCAAAAACAAGGGCATGATGCCCTTCGTTGTTGGAACAGGTTTAACTACTCTTTTTCAACCTAAGGGCATTCCAAAAGCATTAGCCATCATGAAAATTGCAGAAAAACAAGATAATGAGTGGTTTCCTAACACTAGTGCTATAGCACACATAACTGAGGATGCAGGTAAGCTCCAAAACTTAATCCCTAATACTGGCTCAAATTATGTCATGGTTGGAAATGGACACAAACCGAATATTTCACATATTGGGCAAGCTAATATATCTACAAAGTCTGATAATATCCCTTTACATGAAAATTGTTAGTCCCCAATATGAATTTTTTTTTTATTATTTGTTACTCAGCTTACTTTAGAATATCTTTGTTATTTTGAATTTAATTCCTCTAGTTTTTTCATAAAGGACAAATTGACAAACAAGATGATAGCATCAGAGAATAAGAAAGGGGGATTATATGCCTTGAACGAGTCCAAGAAAGGTGCTGAGGCTTGGTTTTCAACTCGGTTCAGGAGTATTTATGAGGATATTTGACATCAACGACTTGGTCATCCTTGCTCTAAAGTAGTTCGTTTTCTTAGCAATAAAAATTTGATTAAAGTGAATGATTGGAATAAAGATTTACATTTATGTTGTAGTTGCGAAATGAGAAAATCAAATAAATTTTCCTTTATTGATTCACTATATTTATCTATTGAACCTCTTATAAAAATACATTGTGATCTATGGGGACCTTCCCCTGTACGATCTGTGCAAGGTTTTCGATATTATGCAATTTTTGTTAATGACTTTTCTAGATTCACTTGGCTTTATCCATTAAAACATAAATATGACTTTTTTTATGCTATGTTTTGTTTCAAATGTTTGTTGAATGACAACTGGACAAAAAGACAAAAATCTTTCAATGTAACGGTAGTGGTAAATTCTCTAAAAGAGAATTTTTGGATTATTTGGCAAAAAATGAAATCAGTCATTAGTTGTCATGCTCTGGCATGCCCGAACAAAATGGCATTGCAGAATGAAAGCATAGACATCTTGTGGAGCTTGTTTAGCCATGATGTATAATGTGTATATTCCTAGATATTTTTCGGTTAAGGCGTTCTCTACTTTAGTTTTTCTCATTGATAGATTACCCTCTGCACAACTAAAAATGTAGAGGTCCTATCAAGTTATATTTGGAAAAGATCCATATTATTCAAGTTTGCATATGTTTGGGTGTAGATGCTTCCCCTATCTTTGAAATTACACATCTAACAAGTTCGAGCCTTGATCTTTGCCTTGTGTGTTTCTAGGATATGGTAATGTCTATAAAGGTAACCATTGTCTCTACCTTCCCATAGGAAGAGTATATATTACCTGCCATGTGATATTCCATGAACAACTTTTTCCTTATTCCAATCCTATTGATCTATTTCATGTTCAACAATGTGACAGAAAACTCTCAACTTCTCATTATTGGTTAACTCCAAATGATGATTAGTGTCCACCAATTGTATCTAGTGCACCTCTTGATCCTCGTTCATTGTCATGTATACCAGACATGGTTAAAGCAATTGAGTTGACATCCGCAAAATCGAATCCAAGTTCTTCTAGACACACGACTAAACCAATATTGGAGTTTCTCCATGAGTCAGAATCCTCTTGCAATCCTGAGTCCCAAGTTGTAGCAACCACATCAACAACAGAAGAAGCTCCAACGATAGACACATCTATACAACAACATGCACATGATTCCTTCCCAATAATTGATGAGCCAGTCTATTATGATCCTACAGTTGATCCTAATCAAGCCGCATCTTCAAATGACCATCATATGACTACTCGATCCAAGGTTGGTGTCTCCAAACCCAACCTAAAGTATGCCTTTGCAATTGTTGAGCACTAAGATATTCCTATTAAACCTCAATTAATTAAATCCGCTCTTCAGTATGCTAGTTGAAAGGCGACTATGGAGCAAGAACTTGATGCATTAGCTGTTAATCACACTTGGGAATTAGTTCCTAGAACTCCATTAATGAAAGTACGTAGTTTGGTGTAGACGGATTTAGAAAACTAAATTAAAAACATGTGGTAGTTTAGAACAACTTAAAGCTCGACTTGTTGCTAAAGGATACAACAAAAAAGAATGAATTGATTTCTCATAGACATGTAGTCTAGTTAACTATTTGGACTATTCTCACCATTGTTGTTGTTAAAGGATGGCCTATTCAAAAACTTGACGTAAAAAATGCATTTTTGCATGGTCATCTACATGAAGCAGTGTTTATGGATCAGCCACCTGGTTTTGTTGATCCTACATGGCCTACTCATGTTTGCAGACTTCAACGAGCACTATATGGATTAAAACAGGCTCCTCAAGCATGATGTTACAAGCTCTTTATTATTTATCTATCATAGGCCTTAAGGTATGCTTTTTCTTATTTTATACATTGATGACATCATCTTGATTGGTGACAACTCCTCACTTCTAGACTTCTTTATACATGATCTTGGTTGTGAGTTTGCCATGAAAGATTTAAAACCTCTTCACTATTTCTTGGGCATTGAAATTCATCAATTTTTTGGATGACTATTTCTTACTCAAACTAAATATGCAAAAGATCTATTACTACATGCTCACATGGCTGATTGCAAATCATTCTCTACACCTATGGCTGTGAAATCCAAATTACTAATGGTTGCCAAAACTCCATTTCGTGATCCTACTCTCTATTGAAGCATTGATGAAGCACTACAATACTTAACAATGACTCGCCCTAATCTTTCCAATTATGTTAATAGTGTTTGTTAGTTCATGGAATCACCTATTGTTGGACACTTTCAAGCTGTGAAGCAGATTTTGCGTTATGTGGAAGGGACAAGTCACTTTGGGCTCAGAATTCTTACTCATAGTACATTTTATTTATACGTTTTCTCATATGCTGATTAGGCTAGAAATCATTCTACTAGGCAGTCAACTACCTATCTTTGCACCTTTTAGGGAGTAATTGTCTATCTTGGAGTGCAAACAAATAGTAGATTGTAGCATGTTTTAGTGCAAAGGCAAAGTATTGTGCTATAGCTTTCACAGCTGTTGAATTAACTTGGCTTTCATTCATCTTGCATGATATTGGTATTCTTCTATCAAAGCTGACTACTCACATCATTGCATTTTACATGATTGTTAATCCTATTTTTTATGCTCGTACAAAGGATATAAAAATTGATTACCACTTTGTTCGAGAAAAAGTTGCTCTTAGTGCATTGGATACTTGTTTTGTCCCCTCATCACACCAACTTATTGATATCTTTACAAAGCCACTATGTAAAAATGTCCTCACTGATTTGAGGATCAAATTGGGCTTGTGGCAGCACCCCTAGTCCAGTCTGCGGGGAAGTAATAAAGAAGAGATCAACAAATCTACTGAAACCAACATCAACAAATCTACTGAATCCAACGAATCAGTAATTCATATTCAAAGAAATCAAGAGTGATTCATATCTAAAGTAATAAAGTAATGCCAGGTCATACAATTCCTCAATAGGAATTATGCGGTGTAGAAATTTCTAGATTAAGTAGAGTTTCTTGTATTATTGTAAAAC
>JAOXJP010233381.1:0-10327 GCA_025762735.1 Platanus orientalis | reverse complement strand
TTTCTTTAACTTTTTTTTTTTTTTTTTTTTGAGTTAATACATCACCATCTCTACATTTCCCTCTTCCACAGGTCAGGTACCCGTGCCAGCACAAGGTTATCCGCTAGTCTACATCTATAAAAACAGAAAAATTAAGAAAAAAGGGGATCCACCTCCAACCCAAAACACAGCATATCTGCTAGCTTTATCATCCTCCGAATCCTCCTTCATAATCAGCCACCTATTGGAGTCAATTCAATTCCTCCAATTTTTTTTTTCTTAATCTTTAGTTTTGATTGCCTTTTCCCAATGGAGTCAATTCAATTGCCTTTTCGAGTTGATTAGATTCCTTAATAGGTTTAGCCCATCACACTTCCACCCTTTTGAATTGATTCAATTCCTCCACAAATTACAGCACCACCCACCAATCATCCCTAATGAACCGATTAAATTCCTCTTTAAGCGACCATGAGTTGCTGTGTCTGCCCGGCTTGGCCAAAAAATCCCTTGTGGATTATTGGTACATGCTCTATGGGGACAACGTCACCAGTCTCTTGTTGTACGCCGCATCATTTCTCTCTACTATAAGTACATTGTTTACATTAATGAAGTACTTATTCAGCTATTTCTTTATTTGTTACTGGTTGAATATCACCAAAGCATTTTGATCATTGAAAGTCCTCAGTCTAGAGGCAAAAAGAACCCATTGACTGGTGAACCCTCCCCCTCCAAATTGCCTTATCTTTAGGGGACTGACCAGACAGCCAAGTGTTACCATTGCTCCAGTCTCTCTACCTGAATTGGCGCCCAAGGCCATAGGTGAATTTGGAATTGGTGCCCTGTGGCACTGGCACACCCATGCACCCAAATTTCAGCCAACACATAGTTTTGGTATTATCTTTGGGCAATCATGCATTCAACGTTTTAGAAAAAATATCACTCTTGCTTTGTAGTTATATGCCACTTTGCCATGATCCGCTGCTGTCCTTTATTTTTATTTTGTTCATTCTTGTATATGAACATGGAAGAATCCAATAATTGAAACACCAGGAATGAACAGAATCTGCACACCAAGTTTTTGAAATCGCGCTGGGTTGCTCATGCCAAACAATACAAATGCAGGGCTACAAAGCACCAAGTTTTTCTTCTAATAGCTTTTGGCAGTCATTAAATTTTTATTTTGTTAAAAAAAAAAGGTTGAAGATGACATATATGATGAAGAAAAAAAAATTATCGATAAAGCAAAAATATATTAAAAAGGAGAGGAACACGAGAAGTACAAGCCCTCCTAAACAGGAAGCTAGAAAATTAGGGCATTCCAATAAAAAAATCCAAGAGGAAAAACTACAGCCTGCAAACATAGGCTGGTGAGACACCTATGACCCATCTAAAAAGGAGAGCAGCAATGTATACACGCCTCCAATCCAAACATGAATAAAGTCTTCTCAAGTATTATCCTATTGAGTCATGATACAAATAAAAAAGTCAAAAGCAATCCTCCATACACTAAAAAGGGAAAAATGTCTGAGATTATAAGACAACAATTCAACAAGCACCTCTCCATGGGGTAAAATTGCCAGTCCAAAAAGTGATGCTTTTTAATGGATAAGCTTGGAATCCAATAATTCACTCCTCGTTTCTCTAAAATAACTAAAAATGAAATCCGACAAAAAACAAATAAATCAAGTATGTTCAAAGGATATACTTGTGTGTGTCAACTCTGCTTACATAAAAATAAGGGCATAATGCCTTACCTCCCCAGAGGTTTGTGGTGCAAAATGAGTCCTAACCCAGTTCCATCGATTCCTGCATGCCCCAATTAATAAAACAATCAGCATTTAATGATCAAATTACAGACCCCATAATTAAAACAACAGACACTATAGTTATAACAAATAGCTTCAAATCAATGAAACATAAACTACCTTAAAGTAACTCAAAAAAAAGAAGTAATAATAAAAAAGCAGTGATACATTATGGAATGAAAAAAAAATTTGCATGCCAATTAAACAACAAAGAAATCCAAGCAAAATAGAATAAATTTCCTAAATTCATATCTTATAAATAAACAAATAGCAAGTTCAGAACTAAAAGGAAGCTCATCAGGCACAGTAACACAATGATTACCAGGCAAAAATAGAAGCAAAGGAGAATTTTTCACAGGACGCCCACATTCAATAGGGCAAAACCAACGAGGAGGCCCACCATCGGGCTTAACCATCTCCCTCGCAATGTCCAGGTAATCCTTCACAGTGTTAATCCCATACCCATCATCCCACAAAACCTCCAAATCTTCAGAAACCAAATCTTTCCCCCACTTCTCCTTAACTACAAAACCCACTCGGCCATTCCCTCCACCACCAATTCCAGACCCAACACTTTCCTTCTCTCCAACAAAAGAAGCTCCATTTGCTCCAACCGCATCAGAAGACACCACCGTCGGATTCCCACTCGCCGAAGCACGAACTCGAACTCGACAAGAGGATTTGGGGTCAGAATTTACAGGAAAAGACGGGGAAATCCAATTACAAGCTCCAGAAGTGAACGCTAAAGTGGAAGCCATGGATTTGAAAGCTAGGGTTTCAAATTTCAAGAAGTTTCAGCTCCAGAAGATTTAAAGGGAACCCAAAACACAAACTATTACTGAACCTGGAATCGCTCTAACAGAAATTAATCACGTTTCCCTCGCATAACACTCTATAAATAACCAAAAAAAAAATTACAGAAAATTTAAACTTGCCAGTAATCTAAAATTAAAAAATTAAAAAATCTTGTAAATTTGTTGTTTTCTTTCATCATTGATCGGTGGAAGTACACAGAACGAAGACAACAGAAGGATTGGATGGAACAGTTTTAGAATCTTTTTTTTTTTTTCTTTGGAGGGTAGTGTTTAATTTTGTTATCTAGCGGGGATAGGTGGCGTGAGTGGTTTTGGCGGGAGAGACGTTTGGAGCTCTTTTCTTTCAGTTCATGTGTTTTTGTCCGATTTTCTTAGCCACTCGATTCTCCTTTGGTTCTCCCTCCTCCACACTTCTCTATGTAAAGCATTTTTTTAACAGATGCTCTGTCAAGGATTTTGTATGTCCTATCGTGTCCTACACGTAAGCTGGGTGCATCGGATTAAATTTGTAATAACAGTTTTCAAATTAAAAAAATATAGGGTGCATAAGGTTAAAACCATAAACAAAAATCTATATACAAAAAAGTAAAGGAGGTCACCGCTCTAAAATTTTTTTTTTTATTTTTAAGGATGCCAGGTAGACCCTATTCCCACCTCATCTTTCCTTCTCCCCCTCACTCTCTCTTAATCGGTTACAGTATGTTTTTTTTCCTTCTCTCTTAATTGGTTTCATTTTTTAAATTGTTCCTTCTTTCAAATCTTCTTTTAAAATTCTATGGAATTTTATGGGTATAAACTCACCTGTGTTTACATAAGACAGTCGATAGTTTAAAAAAAAAAAAAGTATTCAAATAAATAGTTGTTCCTTTCTTCAAAAGAGACATTTTTTTTTCTTGGTAAGAATTTGTTACACCCAAATTTGTTTATCTTTGGGTGTCCTTTCACCATATGCTAACATGTGATAGTTTTTTGAATTGCTGTAAACAAATGTCTGTCCAAGCATTTTTTTTTTTTTTAATACAATTTTAACACTATAAACCCTATTTTAATCACTTTGGGTTTGGTGCAACCCCTAAAGTCAACTTAAGGTGTGATTGACATTAGGGACTCACACATCAGTACCAAAAAAGTGTCTTACAATTTTTGGATGATGCTTTTCACTTTTTGGTGCTGATGTGTCAGTCTTTGACATTAATCTCACCTTATGTTGATCTCAAGTGGTTACACCAATTCCTCAGGGTATTTTTATGCGCTCAGGATTTGGTACAACCACTTAATAAACTAACAAGGTCCGTCTGGCAAAAGGGATGGACACATCAGCATCGAAAAGTGATTTACACTTTTTGATGGATATTTTTCACTATTCGTTCACCCCATATGCAGTGTGGACCTTATTTGTTCATTAAAGGTCACGTCAAATCCAAGGTGATTTTTATGGGTATCTAATTTTTCAGTCTACATTTTTTTCATTTGAAAATGGGATGTATAGATTTAAAACTGTAAAAAGAAAAATAAAATTCTAATGAAAAAATTGCTCCTTATTTAAAAAGGCACCAAACTCAAAATACCACCACTCTATTGGACTTGTATGCTCACCACAAGACGTCGCAGAGGAAACGGCTCCCACTGTGTTGTGTCCAAAACACGGTAAAACATACAATATCCACACTACACTTGCTCCCTATACATTCACCTTTTGTGTGTGGGACATGAGGGACAGACAAATTAAATGTAGCAAATCCTTTCGTAATTTTCTTACAAAGCTAGTGCCACCCGCAACTAATGGCACATCAGTTTTACTTCAGATACTAGAATTCTTGAGTTGTACGTGGCAGTTTGCCCATCAATTTTGCCGAGGATTTGCCAGAATACTCTGATCGAGGTGGTTTGTCACACATGGAGTGTTGCGGATGGTGCCATATCAAGTACACCACACTCCTGATGTGACCACTCAGGAGGGGAAATCAAAAACCTCTAAAAAGTGAATTGATTCCACCCCTCAAGTGGTCCCATTAGGGGTGTGGTACATACGATATCATCCCGTTGCGGATAATGCTGCTTGAGTTGATTTCCACCAGAAATCGTGGTGTGAGAAACAAAGCGGATTTCCTGTAGCCCTTTTGACTGAAGCACCAGGGGCATCGTATGACACGTGGGCAAAAAAGTGAAAAACATCCACCAGTGATTCATTTTTGTGATGGATCACTTTTTTTAACTAGTGCTCCGGTGCTTCAGTCCGACTATAGTAAAAGGGCTATTGGAAATCCGCTTTACGCGAGAAACGGCATGATATGGACCTTTCCCAGAATTATATGGGTAGCAACGAGGTTGAACATAGTGAAATTATATTTTCAACAACAATAACAAATAACCTTATTCTAATTATTTGGGGTTAGTTATACAAATCCTATTCCAACATTTCATTTTATCTGCCATTAAATTACAAGTTGTCATGTCTTTTGCTATTACTTTAACTCAAGTTAAATTTGGTTTTCTTCTATTCCTTCTAATATCTTTAACTTGTATTGTTTCATCATTAGTCTTTGTTGCACATGTTTAACCTATTTTAATTGATTTTTCTTCATTTTATCACTTATTGGTATTATACCTAAACTCTAACAAATAGATTCATTCTTTTTCCTTTTTATGTTGAAATTATTTTTTCAACAAAAGAAATGATAAAAAACCAATCACAACAAGACAGATAATACTTTTGGTAGACATCTTAATTATCCTAAATAGCCATTAAATATGATTGTTAACATCTTTCCTTGATCATGTTTAGTAGAGATTACGTGTCATGCTTGGATTGGTTTTTCAGCAAAATGCTGAAAAATAAATTTCAGCAGATTCTGACTTAGTAGCAATGTCACTAAGTGCCACTGGCCAGTGGTGTGGGGCAGCCGATTATACAGTGGCTCAAGTGGTCTATAAAAAGAAGAGAGGAATCAAGCAAGCAGGCGATGGTTGAGGTACTTATTTTGTCTGTCCATGACCATACTCAGAATCACATTTTTTTAAATTTATTTTTAATGGTATTTATTTTGCCTTTTTTGAATACTTTTTTTTCATGATATTAACCTTAAACACCCGTTTTTTTAGAGGGCAGTCCACTCCTCTTAACTAACCCTCCTCTCTCCCTCCTTTTATTACCTGTTTTTTAATTTGAAAACCATTTTTAATATACCATTGTGTATGGACACACAAGGGGACATACAGATTTAAGGACAAAACATTTCTTTCTTTTAATAATTGACAAATTTTTACTGCTCATATATTCTACTGTCATTAAACTACCTTTAACTGCAGTGCCAAAAAATAAATTTGGACAGGTGTTTTTATTTTTTTGTCAATGTGTCCCATTGTTAGTAGTTCAAATCACTACTACAGTCTAAATTGCGGCATCATTTGTATTCTGACATGTATCCCAAAAAAGTGAAAAAGAATAAAACAAATTTAATAGGTAATTTTCATTTTTCAATGGTGATTTCAATTTTTTGGAACACTAGAGATGATGCCATACTTTGTCACCCCTTTAATAGAGGAAATGACCTCCTTAACAAGGGGATTGGCGGAGTGATTTTACTTATAAATTAGTGTCACATGCATTCACAAGTGAGTTCCTCCGTTCAAAAATCCTTTTTTATTTTTATTTTCTAGGAATAATAACTTGAAAGTGCTTTTAACAAAGCAAGAAAATTCTGTGTCTAGAAACATGGTCTCCCTCACGGCTAGGTGTGGGCACATGCAAAAAGTACATGGGACCCACAATCGCATGTGAGGGAGCCTGAAATCGTCTACACCACCCCCCTATGGGACACTAGGAGGGGGAAACAAAAACCTCCAAAAAGTGAATTGATTCTATCCTGACTGTCCCATCAAGGGGTAGCACAGAGGATTGAGAAAGAGGGGAACAGTGCTTCCTAGACACACAATCAACCCCTTTAATAAATGCACGAGTTGAAAACAATGGAAAATTATTATTTTGTAGTCATTTATTATTTTTTTCAGCTGATATTTTGAAGTCGTTAAGTTGGGAATTAGTCAATGAAATGGGGAATACGTGGTATGCAATGGAACTAACCAGCTCCAATGGCCCCACCCTCCTGTGGACCTCACATCACCTGCAACACCCCTTTTGTGCGATGTCGTGAGACAAGACACAAGGGGGGTATCATTTCACTTTTTGGAGATGTTACATCACCTCCAAAAAGTGAAATGATACTTCCCCTCTATCTCGATTCAGGAAATCGCACAAAGGGAAGCGTCGCAGAAGATACTTCCCCTATCCTGTGTGTCTACAGCATCCTGTGGCACACAGCACTTGGGTGCAGAGGATGTGAGTACCAATTAAATGGAGTTGATATCCTCTGCAACATAAATATTTAAGCTGGCTGGAGGCACCACTCATGGGGCACTGTATAGATAGGGTCAAGTATGATACATTTTTGTCAGTACTTGACACCACACGGTAAGCTGGACTAAAGCAACCAGTCATGGGGCACCGTGCAGGGTCAAGTACTGTTACACTTTTGTTAGTACTTGATACCACACGGTGTCCCATGGCTCCAGTCCGGCTTAAATATTCATGTTATAATGATATCATGCCAATTAAATGAGCTACATAGGCCACTACTTTATATATGTAGACTTTTCATTTTATTTTATTGATAAAGATAAATTTTTTTTATAACCGGGTATCCAGACCTCTTAGAACACTTGACCAAATCCTCGGGCACTTGTATTCTATGCCTTCACACGTGTCCCAAGAATTTGAGAGTTTTAATAGAAAGAGACGGTGAAAAACAACAATAGAGCAAGAGTTGGGCTAACCCCTTCAAAGACAACAACCTAAAAGAAAATACTAACCTCTCCCAATTCAGCACTCGATCAAGAAATCTAAAACTCTTGAAATATCTCTTTGTTTGCATATCACATCAAATACGTTAGGGGTGAGAAGAGGGTGTTATAGTATCTACACAGGACTCGCATCCTCTGCGCCTACTTACTCTGTGACACGGTATGCCACAGACACAAAGGGGTGGTGCAGAAGATACGGCTCCATCTACACAATAGATATAGATAAGTATCTATGTGTTTACCAAAGTAACATTTTGTCAGGTATTGTGTTGCATACTGGGGTACAGTGGTATAGGTGTGATATCTCGCCGTTTTGACTGTCGAAGGCCCTTAGTTGTGTACTTGAATTTTAGCCTATTTTATGATGAAGACCAATAATATCAATGAAATTGATATTTAAACATTTATTTGCCTGCGATAAATTGGAGAAAAGAAATAAAAGAATTTAAACATTTCTTTGTCCATGATAAATTGGAGGAAAAAAAAAAAAAAGAATAATATGTTGGAAATTAGTGAAATATATATATACTAGTCATGAACCCATGCGAATTCACACTGGTAATTTTGTCTATAATGTATTTTTATTTTTAATTTGCAGTTTAAGATTTTTATTAATTGAAACAATCATAAGATTAATTAAAAATAAAGAAGTTGGTAACTTTGGCAACATACCATCTTATGATAACTAAAAATACGTGAAGCAAAAATACATGGACCATTAATTAAAATAAGTGGAAATACTTATGTAATTCAAACCAAATATTGTCACCATCAAAAGATGAATATAGTTTTCTATATTTCATTATTAAAATAAAAAATTCAAATACAACTTAAAAGTTATGTAAAAATAATGTTTTGTTATATAAAAAAAAAACTGAAATTGATCCCTTGATTCCTACTTATATGTTATTCTCTTAAATTAAAAATGCAATTTGGAAAAGAATAATGGTAATTGAATCAGTGTACATAGTTATGTCATTGAAATTAAGGTGAATCATCAAATTATAGTATAATGGAATTTCAATATGCATTCAAAATATGATTTTTCTTAAATTGATTTTTTTTGTTGATGTAAAAACTTTATATAAAATTAAACCTTTTTTTTTTATATACTCTATTCTTAATTATGGTATGTGTAAAATGGAATCTCATTCTCGGGAAGTCAAGTTTTTGTTAGGAATAATAAATTAAGAAAACATATTTTGTAACAATAGTATTAATAGTTTTACTAAAATGAAATTTTTATAACAATTTTATTATGTTAGTTCCATAAAATAAAAATATGCACCATTTAAAGTTTCATTTAAAATAAAATTACACAAATTCTGTAAAGATTGTGTATGATGTCTATTTATTTTATTTTTATACAGTGACAAAATATATCTTTTCCACATTTGAGCATTTGTTGTATGTTCTCTACGTATAAGAACCATATATACTGTATAAAATATTTTTTTTAACTAACTATTGCTTAGAAGATATAATAAGTAAAAAAATATATATATTATGATAAACTTCAATAGATATAAAAGCGTATTTGGTCGCTTTGCTTATTCTTATATTAACATAATTTTCTATTATGAATTATCCTTGCAAAGCGATTGAATTTTGTATACACCTTCACAAAATAGTTGTATGGCATAATATTCAATTATGTTAAAATATATTAATATTTTGTTCACTATGGTATAATCAATAATTTAGCAAGACTTCGTCTTATCCTTATGAATGGAAACCATGTACTTACCAAAATTTGACTATAATATATATGTGTTTTGATGATCTTAAATTTTTGGAAGAATCAATAAAAGAACCCGGCTAAATTGAGGAAGGCTATGAACTTGTAAATGCGAAATTGTAGTTGACCCACATCCGCCCTGTGACAGCACCAAATGCATATGTACCCCGAAAAAGTGACAACACACCTTTTTGGGTTGTACATGTGTGTTTGGGTTTGTCATAGGACAGTCTCACACAAAGGAGAGGATTGAGATGAGTTTTTTTTATGCCATCCCTATCCTCTGCTAACCACCACCGAGGTCAAGGGATCAGAAACATCAGCTCTGAAAGTGAATTGCACTTTTTGGGGGCGTGTGTAAATCATTTCTTGCGCTAATGTGCCCACCCCCTTGACCTCGGCAGAGGTTAGCAAAGGATAAAGAGGCATAGAAAATCCTTGCTGGAGATGATCCTTTTGGATTCCTTTTTAGTGCCTCATATAAAAATGATTCTAGTGAAACATTTTATTAATATTAATCTTTGACAATACACCTTTATTTCTTTATTGCCCTTTTTTTTTTTTGTCCTAACTTTTTTTTTCAGCTTTGGTTTATTCTTTCTATTGAAAACATTGTCTTAGAAAGAAAAATTGACCAATTTCTTATGAGAAAGATGATGTAAAAAAAATGATATGGAAAAATAGGTTTTTTTCTTAAGCCTGGTAGTAATTGTGCATCCAAGCAGGCTGTCCAATAGATGTTGTTAAGCAATGAACTAGGGAAAAACCATCTTCAAAATGAAAAAAAAAAAAAAAAAAGAATAGAAAGAAACCAATTTCAAGAAAGGACATGAAAATCAATCGTTCCAGTAAACAAACCAAGCATGTTATCTCAAGAACTTCAAAAACTGATTTAAATAAACAAAATTTTACTCAAGTTAAATTATAAAAAAAACCTGGGGATTTTGTTGGGCCAGACTTTAAGCCCAAGCTTAAAGTTAGGCTGTACTTGGGCTAACCTAGGAGTGGCCCAAGACCTAATGTCAAAACCCGAGGCATGAGACTTATTGGTAGATATTTATTTATGGGTTGTTCTCTCTCTCTCTCTCTCTCTTTATATATATATGTGTGTGTGTGTGCTGTCTCTTATA
>JAOXJP010233380.1:0-10327 GCA_025762735.1 Platanus orientalis | reverse complement strand
ATATTTAACACATTATTTATGTGTGTTTAAGCTCTTAGACTTATCCTATGCCCAATTTATCAACATTTCTGATTTTTACTTTTTTAAACTCTGGGTCTTGACTTTTTGGAGGTAGTTTGTATTTAAGACTTCAACCATGCTTGGATCTCTTTGATATGATCATTCCAGTTTTGAGTCCTTCATATGGTGCTTTCCCGGACTCTCTTCTTAGACTTACATGAACATATACAATTATAACATAAAGTCTTACTACATGACCACCACATATACTTACATTGTTTTGTACATGGACATTGATAATACATAAGACCTAACACTTTACTTTTCAGTGTTGATGTATCCACCCTTGATGCCAAGTGAACCTTGTTCGTATATTAAGGGGTCATACCAAATCCTGATCATAGAAATTCAACTCCAAGCTTTGTTTGGCATATAATTTAGCATATGAACATACTAAAACAAGGTTTAGGTGTTCTTATGGTGAGCATGTCATGACACCCTTCCAGTCCGTAGCAACCTTAATAGAGACTGGCCTTCGTAATCCTCTTCCTGCCCCATTTGTCACACCCTTGAAGAAAATCTTACCCATTACTTATTCCATTGCCAGAGTTTGGGGAATATACGGACCTATCCTATTGGGTAAGAAACCTGACCTATACATTGAAGGATCTTTTGTTGATTGTTTAACAAGATGGGATAGATTTAGATGGCCCTCCAAACAAGTTGGTTGAGAAGTTCTACATCATTTTGCTATTCTGTGTCGGCTTTTCTAAAAACAAAGTAACTCATGCATAATTAATGGCAACAGTTTTAACAGATGGCATGTTATCTTCGAATTTCGCAATCTTCTTGCACACCTGGATCGCAACAGCTCATGTAATGGGTACCCACGACCCTATTTTTTGAACTCTCACGAGTTTTTTTGTAGAGCCCTTAGAAACAGTTTGGATAGAGATCAATGTGGACGGTGCCTGGTTGATCATCATCGAAAAGCGGTTACTGCCAATTGAAAGAACTCAAATGGTACTTGGAGAGGTTCAGCATTTTGTATGGTTTGTTGGGAATCTACTTATGAGGAAATGGAAGTCAATAAATCGGGTCTTTGCCTAGCCTTCAATTTCAAATTCTCTCTTGTGATTGTAGAGTCGGATTCTCTTCAAGTGGTCAATACCATGCAAAGTGATATTTAACAATGCCCTTGGAGAGTGAAAAGCTGCGTGCAACTTATGTTATCTATTCCTAATGCCTGTAGTCATATAAGGGTCAGGATCGGGTTGACGCATATAACCATATATCCTTACCTTTTGACACAATACGAATCTGACCCGTCAACACAAATTATCAAATGACCTGTGAACTTGACACGAACCCAACACAAAATTAGCAGGTTAGGGTTGACTGTAAACATGTTTCAATCCTGACATGATTAATGAATCTTGGGTTGAGCCATATAATCGTATATCCTTATCTTGACATGACATGAACTGATCCACCAATATTAATTGTGTTGGGTTCGGGTTGAGTCATATAGTCATATGCTGCCCTTATCTTGACATGACACGAACCTGACCCGCCAATTCGAATTGCCACCTCTATTACCTCTTGTAGGTGGAAATTCTTCTCTCTGCAGTAGCAATTTTTTTTTCTTTCAAAAACCATGAGCTCAAGCTCTACACTTAATTCACACTGGGTATATTTTATACTTCTTTCTCCATTTCGTGATAAACATTATCGCAATAAGGAAGAAGAGATTCCCCCTCCCTCAATATATTTGTAGGTCAACATACCTAAAGCCTTTGTGTCAGGGTTGAGGACCTGTTAATACAACAGCATAAACAAAGAGAGTTGTAAAAACTTGTCGATCTGGAAAACAGATATATTTTGCTGTTAGATTTTGTCGTTACTTTGTAGAAAATCGATAGGTTAGAATTGTTAGGTTCCTATCATTTAATTGGTGTAATATTATTTCTCTCAAAGAAACGTTTTTTCTTCCGTACAAGCACATACACGCACAAAGTTACAAACAAATGAAATAAGGATTGTCCATACATAAGAAGCCATAAGGATGAGCCATTTGTCACAAAGAATTAAAAGTGTTGCATGTTGGCCCAATCAGTAGGTGATTGAATCAAGGAAGTGGTTCACGACATCTTATCTTATGTGTGGAGATCAACTTAAAACTTAAAAGTTTTCAGTCGAAAATAAATAAATAACATAAAACTCACTATACCATTCTGCCCCAAATAACTCTTCTTTATATATATATATATATAAATCATTTATCATTGGGCTGTCAATGGGCCAGGCTATTCTGGCTAGACCAATATGGGACCAACCTAGATCTAATTCTATGAACCCCCTTTCTGCTTTAGCTACGTGGTGAGATAACGTGGATGTTAAAAGGGCTGATATCCTCTAGGCCACCCCCCTTGTGAGCCACTCAATGGCCACACAAGTGAGGAATCAATTCATTTTTTTGGAGGTGATGTGACATCTCAAAAACCGAGTTGATCCCTCCTTGTGTGGCCATTGAGTGGCTCACAAGGGGGGTGGCGTAGAGGATTTCAGGCCATGTTAAAACATGTAACATTCGGAGCGACATCCTCTGCACCGGGGTGTTGTACGTGATCACCCTGGTGCAGAGGATATGCTCTGTAATGTTCACCATTTATATAGGCACAACCCTTTTGATTGGCCAGGGCCTCTATGTCCCTGTCCACATTAGCCATATACCCCATGGGCTATGGGCTGTCAATGAGCTGAGCTAATCCGTAAGCCACGCCCGAGCTTTGTTTTAAACTCACAAAATGCATTGATTTAAGCTTGTTTATCGATTATAATGATTTTACATATTATGTTTTTTTTTTAATCTCCAAAATAATGACTTTTGAGGAACCGAGCCAAACCTATCTTTATGAGCTCAAGCCAAGCCTGAGCTTTGTCTTTATGTGAAGAGTCCAATAACTCCTAGCTAAGCTGGGCAAAGCTCGGCTCAATGACACTCCTACCCCATGGTATTGGAGTTGCCCCTGTAACCTCAACAGCTGACCTTTATTAATTTTCAATTACAAAAATGCAACCATGCAAAAAAATTCACTTAGGACTTCCTCTCCTCTGTTGTACTTTAAAAAGTGAAAATCATTCACTTAAAATTTATTTTTTAGAATACTTGTGCATTGTAGGATATCACAAGATGTCCTGTGACTCAAGATAGGATCCGGACTGAAAATAAAGAAAGAAAAAAGAATCTCTCCTGCCATGTGGTGGGGACAATTAGGCTGAATTTACATGAGGGGATGGAGGCCGGATTTGGTAAGACAGTTTAGAGAGTGGCAAAAGTTGGAATGACATCAGGGTTGACACATCAGCACAGAAAAGTGAAATACACATTTTGGGAGATTTTTTTAACTTTTTGCCACTGATGTGTCGGCCCTGATGTCATTCCAACTTTAGCCGCTCTCTAAGTTGTCTTTCCCAATCCGTTCACGAGGGGAGAGGGTGACATATTAGACACGTGGAGCCTTTCTCACTCATCACTTTGTAGCCGCCTTGTGGAAGATTCCTAAGCTTTCCAAACTAATTCGTTTGTTGACTAGTCTAAAAACCGTGCTATAAGGGAAAAGATTTACTTAGGTGGGTTGTTAAAATTTATTCCCTCGTGCCCATCAATATTAGATTCATATCTTCTTGCCCACGCTTATGATGATGCTCCAAGGTACTGCATAGATACAAAGGAGGTGAGGTCATACACTTTTTATAGAGGGATTTTTCAAAAAGTGTATGAGCCCCACCTCTTTTGTGTCTGTAAGGTACCGTTGAGCACCATAAACGTGGACTAAGAAGATATGGCTCAACTAATTTCAACTTCTTGGGAGATGATGTGGCAGATCAAATTGTCCATGAGAGGGAGCAGTATCCTCTGTGCCACCTTATGGTGTGCCACAGTAAGCCACAGACACAAAGGGGGGAGGTGGTGTATGGGCCCACCCCCCTTTGTGTCTGTCCCTCACTATGGTGCACCACAAGGTGGTGCAGAGGATATGAGTCCCAATCGGATAGGGGACGCTCTAGGTAGGGTATGTGTCTAGGGCCCCATTCCACATCAGCTTGATACACAATTATTTATTGTACTTATCCTTAAATAATGCTAGTTGTTGAAATTTCAGAACTTTCAATCAAAAATGCCCGGAACAGAGTTTCAAATCATCATCAGTCCAGCTAGAGAGAATTTACTAATTGGAAATGGGAAGAATAGAGAGGTGCCAATTCAGCGGATGACACAATGCTTGACAATACCATTTTTTATTTATCCGGTAAGCAACATCATGTCCCATGCTGATTGATGGATTTCTCTCCAGTCAGATTAGAGATGGTTCACTTTACAATAAAACCAAAGGTGTATAAGGAATATAAATTTTCACAATTCCAGTTGTAGTCATTGTTAAAAGGACATTGATATTATTTGATTTTTAAAAAAAAGAAAGTCAACTACCATGACCCCTATATGGTAAATTTCAGATTGGCTTGCTGGGCCAGGCTAGGGCATAAGTTTTACTGATGGGTAGCCCATAGGGCTTGTTTATACCATTGTTAGACCTTCCGGACTCAAGTCCTATGCTTTTATAAGACCATGGAGTTGTCTTCATATAAAAGCCAAATCACTACTGGAAACTAAAGAATGGAAGGAGTGAGATAACCTCCAAAGTATCTTATTCTTCTTCTTTAATGAAAAAAAAAAAAAAAAAATCATTTAACTAAGAGTTAACATTGGTCCGCGATCCCTACAGTAGGACTCCCATTATAACCAAAGGAATTCAAGAATCGAGGCCGAGCTAAACAGTGAACCTCATGATTTGTACCTGTTTAGACAACAGAGAAAACAAGCTGCTCTTACATTCCATCAGAATGTGCTTAATCTCCCAAGACTGCAGTCTTGTTGACAGTTATTCGAAGTGATATTTACTGACCTATTTGGTAGGTTGAGAATTTGTCTTGGCTGATAGGGTTTTGTATCCTTGTAAAGCTAAATGGCATTAAATTTAAACATAATTTAGCTTTGATTAATTTCTTGAGTTTTGGTCTTGTCAATAGGAGTGTTGATAGTATGCCTGTATCTTCTTGAGGCATCATCAAATCCCTACCATTGCACGACACTTGTGGTGACCTATGAACAACCTGTGCAGCAAGAGGGGTGGGTTGCACACTAATAAATAGAGCTGTTTAGCTGGTTGAGTTGAATTGAGCTGAGCTTTGTTTGTAAATGGGTTGATACTTGACTTGTAAAAGCTTTGTTGGGCACGGGCTTTTTAGTCGAGCTCATCTACAACACCAAAGACTATAACAGCCTGTGTTTGCAAGTGCAAAAAAATCCATGAGCCGAAGCCTCAGAACAAAAGTTAAAAAAAAAATAGAAAAAAGAAGCAGGAAAAATGTAATAGGTTTGTTTATTATGTAACATTTAAACAAATTTCGCCTATGTCAAACTGAGCCTAATAAGACTATCAAAGCGAGGTTTATTATGAGCAATTGACTAGAGCTTTAAAAGGGAAATCTCTGCTAACCAGTTATTGTTAGGATTGAAACCCTCTTGATATGAGTCTATTGGAATGCATTAATGAACACAGAATCACAAACAAGCAAACAAGAAACCACAACCCAAAGATTTACGGGGAAAACCCCAAAACTGTGGAAAAACCCTAGAGCCACATAGAAACAATTTCACTATAATGTAAGATTAGAAGCTACAAGCTTCTTTCTCTCTTTTACACTCTATTCCAGCCCAAAGCCCTAAAATGAAACCCTTTCTCTAACATTTTCTCTCACAACTTGAGGAAGAAACTGTTATCTCACCTTAAAGCAACCCTTTAAAGAGAAAACCTTAAAGAAACACTTTCTCTCAGTTACAACCATTCCTTTCACTCTTCTTTAACCTTAGACAAGCTTAAGGACCTTATATAGACTATAGAGACATACTTTGGAAAGACTCATTTTGAAATCACAATTTTCCGTTATGAATTTGTGCTATTGGATCGGCCCGCCTAGTAGTTGGATTGATCTGACAAGTCATTGTTGTTACTTTGCACACACCTGAAAACACTGGATTGGTTCGGGCCTAATTGGATCGATCTGGACTCTGCTTGGATTGGTCCAAACTATCTCTGCCTTGCTTCCTGGCTTTCTTCCTAAGCTCTCCAATTCCAGTCATCTTGGTTCTTCCATGGACTTCTACAAATCAGTCTCCACACCCAACAATCTTTCACTTTGAGATTGATGGTCTTTCATGTTGACTACCTTTTGCAACCGTGTGACGAAACATCTTCCATTTTGTGATCTTTTGTAAGTCTCTTTGTTTTCAACCATTCTCCTAACCATGATCTCTTCTGACCTTCCTGGATGGACATAAAGACACCCTCAACAATCTTCACCTTGACTTTAACCTCAGCCCCTTGAACTTTGATTTCACCCATATGTTTGTCAAGGTACTAACCTTGTGACATGTGCACCACACTCCACCTTTGATTCTCACCCTATAACCACCTTGGAGAATTATTTGCATCTGTCATTCTTAGTGAACTTTGCGCCATATATGTGAAATGCACATCCACCTTGAATTTGAGACAACCCGTTTACAAACACCATAAACAAATTTTGTGTGGCCTTCAAGAATCACCGCTACACACCATCAAGTCAATTCAATCTTGACACCATCCGAATCGATCATGGCCACTATATATGTAGCTGCTTCGAGTCAACTCAGCTAGTCAAATCTAGAGAGGGACCTCGATCTGTTCTCCTTAATCACAGGAACCTCCTCACCATCGTCTACCACCTGAAAACCTGTAGCACATCTCTTTGTACCATCTGTGAAAAAGACCCTACATCAATGCTGATTTTTTCATACACTTAGTTTTTGGCTACCCATTGAGGTAAAAGGAATAACACTTATTATTGTACTCCCACTTATATAATACAATCCATCCTAACACCTTTCTCTCTTCATTAGAACCAAAGAGCCTTGGATGATTTTAATGGCTCCACCTACAGCTAAACACCTTCACCCCTTGGAGTCCAAAACGGTCGAGTGATATTAGATTCCTCCGCATCTTTGAGCTACACACCCAAAGTATAAACTATTCCATTAATCATCTTGATCTTAACTATCCCAACACCCGTGAAATCACATCTAGACCCATCACTAAGAGACATAAATCCTATATTCTCTTCTTGGAACATATCAAAATATTCTTTCTTAGAGCATATATGAATATGATAACTCATATCTATTATCCACTCATCTAGAGAAATAGTGTTCATACCTTTGGAGACTGTGAGAAAATTTCCAAGGTACTCATGTTCCTCTTCTTTTTGTGCCACAACACCACCACTGGGATTATCCTCTTAGAACACTTTGAACAATTCCTTTTTATGTGGCCAAACTCCTTGAAATAAAAATATTACACCCCACATTTTCTTTTAGATTTGGACCTACTACTTCAAAATCCTTTTGCCAGTGACCTTTTTTTTCACTCCATATTCAAAGCACTCCTACTCACCGTTGAAACCTTCGAAGATTTTCTCCGAACCTCTTCACTGAGTATAACACTCACCACATCATAAAACTTGAGTGTGCCTGACTTAAGAAATTATTTAAGGCCATCACTAAACCATTCTAACTCTCTTGCAAAGAAGACAATAAAGCCAAGGCCCTAATCTCATTGTTAAAGTTGATGCATACCGAAAATCATTGAAAAGTAATCGTGTTGAACTTGTTTAGATGTTCAACCACATTTTCGCCTTCACCCATCTTCACGTTAAACAACCTCTTCATCAGAAATACTTATTGGATGCCGATGGTTTCTCATACATCCAAGATAAGACAATCATGAGATCTTCCATGATTTTCTCATTGGAAATATTAAAAGAAATCGACGACAATAGAGAAAGATGAATCATACCTAGGGATCTTTTGTCAAGCACCTCGCAATCTGAATCAGACATCATCTCCATCTTCTTTGCTTTTCCTTTGATCGGTAGAGGTGGCAATTAGTGTTGGTGGGTTGGGTTCGTGTCGTGTCGAGATAAGGGTATACGACTATATGGATCAACCCTAACTTGACCCATTTATTATTTGTGTCAAAGCATGTCAACTGACCATAAATACATTTATAATTAACCCTAATTCGCTTATTTCGTGTTGGATTCATGTTAGGTTCGTGGGTTATATGGTAATTCATGTTGGCAAGTTAGATTCGTGTCATCTCAAGTTAAGGGTAAACAACTATTTGGCTCAACTCAAACCCAACCCATTTATTAATCGTGTCAAAGCAGGTCAACCCATTTTGACTCAAAACCCATTTACAGTTAATCGTAACCCGTTTATTTCGTGTTAGGTTTGAGTTGGGTTCACGGGTCATGTCAAACATTGCCACCCTTACTAAGCGATTGATAGAGATTTTTTTGATAAAGTACATCATTTACTTGCATCTTTCAACATGCAAAATTCATACCATTAAACTTATCAATAGCGAATCTCATGGATTCTTCTCCTATTGTACCCACTCGAATCAAGAACTCTTCTAAATCGCAAACCTTGGCTTCTGATAAACCACCAATAACGAATCTGGAGCTGCCTTTGTCCTCACAATGAAGAACCTGGCTTTTTGAACCTTAGCTTTGATACAACTTGTTAGGATCAAAATCCTCTTGATGCGAGTTCCTTGGAATGTAAAAAGAAACGCAAAATCATAATAAAACAAACAAGAAACCACAATACAAATATTTACATGAAAAACCCCAAAACAGGAAAAAAACCATAGAGCTTCACAAAAACAATTTCACTATAATGGAAGATTGCAAGCTATAAGCTTCTCTCTCTCTCTCACTCACTTTATCTCAATCTAAAACCTGAGATGAAATCCTTTCTCTAACCTCTTCTCTCATAACCTAAGAAAAAAACCTTTTTTTCTCACCTTGAAGCAACCCTTCAAAGAGAAAACCATAGAGAAATTCTTTTCTCTTAGTTACAACCACTCCTTTCACTCTCCTTTAACCCTAGACGAGCTTAAGGACCTTATATAGACCATAGAGACCTACTTTGAAAAGACGATCCTGCCAAAATTTCAACTTTTTGTTATGAGTTCGGGTCATTGGATCAGTTTGGCCAAACCCAGATTGGTTCCCTTAGTAGTCGGATTGATCCGACAAGTCATTGTCGTTACTCTGTGCACACCAAAAACAATTGGATTGGTCCAGTCCTAGTTAGGTCAATCTGGACTCCTCTCGGATTGGTTTAAATTGTCTCTGCCTTGCTTCTTGCCTTTCTTCTCAAGCTCTCCAACTCTGGTCTTCTTGTTTCTTCCTTAGACTTCTCCAAATCAGTCTCTACATTCAACAATTACCCCATCAAGACACCTCCACATGTTTCCCTCCCAATAACCCAATCACCCATATACTGTCTTGTGATCCTACATGCCTCTTCAATCATGGTTTTGCTTTTAGTAATTCTACTCACAAATTGTCATTGGGGAATATAATAATTTTCCATTTGTATAAATGAGAGAATTTTTCTAGAAAACATTTTGAGATAAAATCTAAATAAAAGGAATTAGAAATTCTACTCATTAATATTGTTCTAGAAGCATTTTACTAAAACCATAAAAGTTTTAACAATCGCACAATTAAAAGAATTAGTCATGTAAAAGGAACTAGTAGAGAATTTCATGTCCATGAGGGTCTTATATGTCAGGGTGAACATGGGCCATGGGCCAAGATTGGCTGATGGGCACACAAGTTACAACCTCCATTAGGCACCTTGGGCCTAATTAAGGCTGGATATATTTATGGGCCAGAATTAAGCTGGATTCTTAAGCTTAAGCATGATTGCTACTACTGAGCTAGCCCAATTAAAGTCTTAGATTAGACTTAAGATTACGATGGCCCAACCCATAGGTATTAAAACCCTTTAGCTTTTTGGCATTAGTTACCTTTGCTTAGTAAGAAATGTGATTTTTGTAGAGAAGCTAATCAACCTTCTACACCTTTACCTTTTTATTGTAATATTTATATATAGGTCAGCTAGTTCCTTTATTTTTATTTTTATTTTAGTTTTTAGATTATATAAGTATGTGAATTGGGTTGAAATCCTTTTCACCTGCTAATAAACTAACTACTAATGTTTACTTATTGAACAAATAAAAACACCTATGGAAAAGGAAAATTTTATTTTTGTGCTTAGATAAAACAACATAAAACCATGAGAGAGAGAGAGAGAGAGAGAGAGAGAGAGAGAGAGAGAGAGAGAGAGAGAGAGAGAGAGAGAGAGAGAGAG
>JAOXJP010233379.1:0-10327 GCA_025762735.1 Platanus orientalis | reverse complement strand
CTCTGGTATCTATGCCAAAGTGTCGTGATGGGTGGGATAGGATGACCCGACACGAGGAAGACCAACACATATAATAAACAATGAAGTTAAACACGATTAAAAATGATTAATTGTAACAACACCTTATGCATTAATGTTTACTTATATAAAGTGGTTGTCGTTTACAAAGCCTAAAGCAACTTCATTTCGGGTGGTAGCAGGTAACGGATTGGATCGGAGTGACAGGAATGTTAAACATTATCGTGTACTCAAAGGTATAGTACAATATTGTAATAACTGGCTATTAGGTGTCCATATTCTGGGAAAGTCATCCAAAACTCGTATGAGGGATCTTCCCTAAAGTATGCAATTGAACACCTAATCTTCTGCATTGTTGTAAACCCACAAAAAATAGGTTCAGATTAGTGTCAATAACTGTCCAATTTTTGTAACAAGTTCGCACAGACTTGTGTCAAACTATCCTCTCTCATGCCCAAAAGGCAACAATCGCCTTGAACCCGCAATTTTCGTCAGCGGCTACATATCTAATATACTGAATAAATGGACGTATGTCGTCTGGAAAGTTCATAATGTAAGCATCATAGGACAATGATCAAATTGACGACGTACGAATGATCTGTGATATAAATGATAATGCATGAACAACAACGGCATAACAAATCATAAGAATTAATATGTAATATTTAATATATAAATTATTACCTTCTCCTTCGCTCTTATTTGTTGGGTTGGTTTGATTGATTGTAGAGCGTCGACATCCATTGGACCGGTGCCCGTCGGGGAGTAGCTATCCTGTACCAATGGTACTCTCTCAAATGCGGAAGACTCACGTCGGGTAGATTTATCAATCTTCTCATGTGGCCTACCTCGCATTGTTGATTTTATCTCCAGTTATTCTACGTGTATACACTTTGGATTTATCAACACCCTTAATTTTCTAAGCAATTGGGTCTTACCTGACTGGTCAACTTGTGCGTAGACCTATTTAAACAAATCTAATTCTTTGCTAGGAATATCATCCTGGCTTGCATTGTTCTGGTTCAAGGTGGGAAGCATATTAAGCTTGCACCAATATGGATGCACATAATCAAGTGGGATTGGATACCTATGCTTACTATGATCAACAATTTTGTGGGTGCATGTTAGGCCGTGGGTGCGTCCAAGCTAACACCCGCATGCAGATGAGTCAGTCCCAAAAAAAGAAGCCCGCTTTGTCTCATCATGTAACTTCTCAAGTGCAGTGATGGAGACGTTCCCATGAAGCTCTTTAAACTCGGATAGCCTGAAACTATGTTAGATTACCATCTTTGATTTCTTAAACGATGTCTTGATTTTTGTATACTATAACAAGAGCATATTATGTATGTTCGATCAATATGACTCTAAATTGCCCTGACTAGATCCCAACTACCTCTTTAACTTGGCATGGACACTTTCAACCCTTCAAACAATATAAAGAACAACTAGTTAAGTACCAATCAATGAGAAATAATTGTAAGTATAATAAAAAAACAAAAAACAAAAGACAACCATACATATTTATCGTTGTGGCCCCTAAATGCATAACTTGGTCTGTCCAGGCTACAACAAACCTATCCTTATAGGTATCCAACCAACTATCCTCATGTAGTGAAGTGCGTCTGAAAACGCATTAAACTGCTTCTCTAATAGTGTTATGTGGTTGTGGTAATCATTTTCTGTTGGTGACACCACCACTAGATTTCAATAGGTCATGAACAAATCTCACACCTCCTTTGTCGAAAATAACTTCTTATACTTTGTAAGCACATTCTTATTGATGTGCCACCGACACGATAGATGTGTGATAGTGGAAACACCAGTAAGATAGCATTCATCAGGGCTAACTCTCTATCTGTCACAATGACGTTGGGTAAGGTACTAGCATCTATAATACCGCGCAAGACATTCAATGCCCAATTGAAGTTGTCCTCCATCTCATGCTGTAGAAATACAAACGCCATGAAGAAGGTCATGTTAGTAGATGTCAGTCCAATGATTTCCAGGAGGGACATACGATATCTATTCGTTTTATACGTACAATCCATGAGCAACACATGTGAGAATGCACGTAATAAATCTAAATTGATTGGGTGTGTCCCAAATAAATCAGTGACAACCTTACAAGTACGGTGTCACTCGATGTACTAATGTTCAACCAACAATGTCAATAATTGCTACATCTGGGATCTCTCATCCTTTTCTTCCACCTTATATTTGTGTCATGCAGTGTAGAGTGATTTCATTATAGTTGTGTTGAGGGAATCTCTTTGCTTCATAGTGACCAAAATGTCTTTTGGTCGCATATTACTCTTGGATATGTCATTTAATAACGAGTATTTATCTTCAGACAATTTACCAACATAGGAGTAACTCTTTAGATGATTGACAACCGAGTGATTATACACGCCGCATACAACTTTCAACATTTAGTCATATCGCTAAGCAACTTCTTACCCTTCAATCGGAATGGACATTCACATTTTTTGGTACCTATTCTCTTGACCTTCGCAACCACATGAATGTTTTTAGATCTATTATCTACTCTATATAGTCCACTCCTCTCACATCCTAGAGTCAGACTTGGTTTTCTTCTCACAGCACCACCTGAATCTGATTTCAAAATGTTAATAACAAATTCATTCATTTTTCCAACATTTGTTACCCACTTAATCAAGGCCGCCCAATTTCTGAATATCTACACAAGAGAGGGATAACACAACGGTTAATTGATCGAATAATATTAGCCTATACTACACATTGACTTTAAGTGTATATTATGGACTGATTTTTACTTGGTATGTGATGAACTCAGAAGTGTAATCTACAATCATTTATTCTGAATCCGTGCTACAATGGGTCAATACATTGGCTACAATCATGCAATTAATATTTAAGATATAATAAACATAATTAATAATATAAAAAAATTCAAACATTTTTTTTTTCAATTTTTTTTTAGCCTGTTCGGAAACCCCATCCAAACAACCTTAAGGGTGTTCAGACTGGTGCATCTGAACCTCACCCGGAAAAAAAAATAAAAAAAAACTACATAACTACATACACGTGGGTTTTCTTCTCGCTTCGAATCACTTCCATGATACTCTATTGCTTGGATTCTTGTTGTAATGGTAATAAATTGCAAATGAGGAATGAGGAGCGTAGGGATGAAGTTAGGAGAAACGAAAAAGATGGAATGTAGAAGAATGGAAAACGTAAGGAAAAAAATGTATTTGAAGGAAGAGAATGAGGTGTGGTTAGAATTTTAAATATGTTTTTTTTTTTCTAATGTTAGAAAGGGATATAAAAGTCTATTCATATTGGGGTATTTTGGAAAAAAAATTTGAGTTTAAGTGAGGAATACTTATAAATTTTTGTGGAGCAGCTCCCTTAGAGAAATGTTAGGGTTTAAGAAGAAGGGAAGCAAACTTGGCTGAGGAAGGAGTTCACATCATCTCCAGTCTGACTGGACAGATACCACTCTCCATTTAGGATATGACACATTGTTTGACAAATGGTACATTAATAAAAATACAATGTTTATTTACTGTATATTTACTGTAACACCTTCCTTTGACCCATATGTATTGACCTAAAAACCCTTTGTCAGGCCACATGTCATGTATTGACCGGTAATGCTGTGATATTTATCCATTAAGACTGGAGATGATTCAAAATCCTGAAGAAGGGAAGGAGTGTTAAGCAATAACTTAATGCTGTTTGGCAGCTACCTGTAACGTAATCATGTCATTTTGAATTCTCAATGCATTGCGGATTTGTAACCATCAATTTGTTCAATATGAACTCATTCATCGTCTTAGGATTTTTATAAAATGAAATGACATAATTATCAAATATAAATCTGAAATGATATAAGTTAGATGATTTCCTAGTGCTGTTCTGATTCATAAGTTGTAGGGGGTTCCTTTTGACACTTGTGCGATTCTGGTTCATGAATTGCTTGTGCGGGCCTTGTATGGGTTCATAAGTTTTTCAAGAATGTAGGGTTCCTTTTTACATGCGTCAGGGATTAGGTACAATAAATTTAGGGAGTGGCTAAAGTTGGAATGACATCAGGGTTGACACATCAGTGACAAAAGTGAAAAAAAATCCCCTAAAAAGTGTATATCATTTTTTCGGTGCTGATGTGTCAACCCTAATGTGTCATTCCAATTTTAGCCACTCTCTAAGTTGTTGTACCTAATCTTATATCTTTTATATTTCTTTGTTGACGGTTCTACTACAGATAATGCGTTGGTTGCTGAGTGTTTGGTTGACCCTCTTATCCTTTTTACAGCCGACGAGTTGGGGTTTACCAATCTGATCTTGGTGGGTGACGCGCTTGAAATCCTCCTTTCAGACCCAAATGTTGAGAATCCTTGGTCTATCAATGGTCTAACTCATGATTGTGAATTTTTTAAATCTAAGGTTTGTTGAGTTTCGGTTCCTCCCTCCTTGCTCGCATCGGCAGTCCCCAACCCCCTTAATTTATTCTCCTTTTTTATCCAAAAAAAAAAATATCTGAATGAATTCATTTTCAACCAATACGTTGTCGCTACGAATGCCTTCGGAAGTTTTAAATGAATTGACGTCTTATCTCAAGTAACCAACCCAATCCGATTTTGACCTGACCCGAATGACTGGTAAAAAAAAAAATTAAACCCAATCACTCGGAATCTCTAATCTAGGGCATAAGAAAGCACAAAGCCACATCACACATAAGGTGGACAACACAAACAAAGCTCTACTTGTAGAGGCACCGTCTAATACAACAAAAAGAGATGGCAAACGTTCAAAGACTCTGAATAAGGAACCAGCAGGAGATGCAGATGCAAAGCAAGCCCGAACTAATCAAAGAAAAGAGATACATACAAAAACCTATAGTTCTTATAGCCAAAAAAAAAAAAAAATGTTATGTATCATTCATAAAATAGGGTACATTCTTCTCCTTTTAAAAATTCACATGCTTATAATTGTATTGTGAGTTTTAAAAGGAAACAAAAAAAAGATGGAAAAAATATCATACATGATTGACTGCTTTAGTAAGTACATAGGCCATATGATAAATCATTCAAAAGGTTTACCAAAAACACTGAAAGATGAAACAATGAGTAAATGGGTAAAAATTAGGAAAATTACAGAAGAAAAGAAAAAGTAAAAGATGAGAAAGTAGTGTGAGAGCTGGAAATTTTAATAAAATATTTCAGGTGACTGTCCTAAAAAAGCGTAGAATGAATAAATGAATATTATGATATGGAACTGTCAAGGAATTGAGAAACCATCAATAATTCACATGTTAAGGGAGCTTGTCTATTCCAAAACCCTAAGTATAAATTGGTGTAATAAGTCTTGATTCAGAAAGGAAGTAATGGTAGAATAACAATATTTAAAAAGGGATATATTAATCTTGAACTTAACAAAATTACCAAATTATATATTAATATAATATAAAAATCCTTCCAAAGGTTAATTCAATTTCCATGGCACTAAAACTTTGTATATGGAGAACCCAATGTAACACAATGGAAAATATTTCTAGAAGGGTTAATAAGAAATTGCCAAAAATTGTATTCCCATATGTTTGTGTAGGTGATTGGAACTGGTTATGGGATAAGGAAAATAATATGGGAAGTTGAAGACTAGTAAAAGCATATTTATAAATGCCTAGAAAATCACTTTACAAATACAATCTAGTTGACCTGGGGTTTTCAAAGGACTAAAATATACATGGTCAAATAACCAATTTGGAGAAAATCATATTAATGAAAGATTTGATAGAGGAGCTTTAGGAATCAACTTTCCTAATGCCATATTAAAAAAATATTCCTACAAATGGGTTTGAGCACTACCCCTTCTACCTTCCATTAGATTCACTACATCGATAAGAGAATACCATTCAAATCGAATGGATGTAAACTACACTTCTATTATGCATAGAATAAATTAGGAAGCATTAAAGATCCTCATTCGGAAATAATTGAATTCTTGATATATGAAAGAATTTCCATTGTTTGATTCTAACTCTGAGAAAATGTAATAAGGAGACATTTGGCGGTATAGGGTTTCAAATAAAAGGACTTATATAATAATTAAAAAATGGCACCTTAACTATAGAAATAGAAGAGGAAATCCGGAAAACATCTGAAGAATTATACCTTGTTTGGAAATGTGAGCGCAAAAATCAAGAGTTAACTAGCTACAACATGAAGATAATAAAACTGAAGTATTTCATATGTCTACATTTAAGGAAAGAGTAATGAATGATAACATCGAGAAATGTCACAATGAGGATAAATAAATAAAGAACATTCTTCAATATAATATAATCATTCATTGTCTACATCCTCTCTTACTATTAAAGACATTAGTGCCTCATCAAACCTTAGTTTGAATAAATTATCAGAATAAGCTAAAGTACAAATTGAATGCCCTGTTACCAGAGAGAGAAAAATTAGGGAAGTAGCATTCAATATAGGAAGTCTAAAAGTCCCTGACCCGCATGGTTTCCATGATAATTTCCATAAAAAATACTGGGACATTATTAGGAGTGGGCATGGGCCGGGCTCGGGCTAGGTCATGGTATCCTCAAGGCTTAATCTACAATAGTGTATTGCAGGCATGGGCCAAGATTGAGCCCAAAAATTTATGGTGACCTTAAGCTCGAGTCAGGCCTAAGTTAATTTACCGGGCAGAGCCCGTTCAAGCTTAGCTTTGTCTTTGCATGATTGCATTTCCAATTTCCCATGTGAGGGGGGTGGAGGCCCAATTGACATAATAGAAATACTATCAAAGCCTGGCCCAAACATGGAAATATAAACTTCTACTACGGGTAGGCATGGGCCAGGCTCGGGACAGGCCATGGTAGGCCCAAGGCTCAATTCATTGTAGTAATTGTAGGCTCAGATTAGGCTTGGGCTTTGAAAATTTTAGTAACATTAGGCCAAAGCCCAGCCCTAGTTATGTTATCAAGTCTTGGGTCAGTCCAGACTTTGCTCAAGCTTACCTTTAGTTTTGTCTTTGCATGATTGTATTCTCAAGTTTTCATGGAGGTGGGTGCCCAATTGCTAATCTAAGCTCTTTCCCTTATCTTATGTAATATTAAATAGAGAGTTATGATATAATAAATATGGGACTTGAATGCCCCTCTAGTACATATCCTATATTTTTGTTGTATGTAATTATTTGAATGGTGAGAAACAAATCTATAGAAGCTCGGAATAATGTATAATATGATTCCCATTTTCTTATATATATATATATCCTTGATTCCTTTAGTTAAAAATTTAATTCATGCAAATCAATTCAGACTTTGTAAGCCTGTGTAATGTAAGTTATAATATTATATCAAAAGTAATGACAAATAGGTTGTACAATATTATGCATGAAATTATATATATAGCATAAAGCACTTTTGTCATTGAAATGTCACAAAGGTAATCCTAGAGGGGGGGTGAATAGGATTTATTTATTAATTTGCCCATTTTTAATTTATTTTATGGTTGTTATTGATTCATTTTACAATTTGTTCACATAAGTGAGTGTGTGCTTCAATGTAACTACTCAAGAATAATATCAAACATATGCTAAGCAAGAGTAGTATATAGTATAACAATGGAGAGATAAGCAACCACACAATCACAAACCACAACACAAGATTTATAGTGGTTCAACACTCAGGCTTACGCCCACTCTTCTAAATCTCACTACTGAGCTTAGATATATTTTATTTAGGTATTATTACAACTTAGATCAAGATACAAATCCAACTACTTGCTCAATGGCAAACTAAACAACAACACTCGGTGTCTCCGGCAGAGGTAGTCAAGCTTTCGGTGTCTCTGACAGAAGCAAAACAATAACAATAATGAATATGAATACAAATGAATATGAATGTAAATGAATGCAAAGTCAAGCAAAAATTACCACAATATGGTTGATGTTGCTAGTTGCTCATGTTGATGTATATTGTCAATTTCATATTGTAAAAATACATAGAGTGGTAGATTAGGCATAGCATGAACACATTGCATATCTTGAGTCATGTCTGTAATCATCAAGTGGTTGGTTTCTAAGATGGAAGATGAGCTTCAATCACTTGAAGCTGAGGATGATCCGTTCCCAAGCTAAGGTTTAAAGTCTTGAAGACTGAGGTTCATCAAGCTCAAGAAGGTTTGTAAAAGTATATAATGTGATAGACATATGTTAAAAACCCTAAAAGTCATTTACATAGCCTTATGAACCAACCCATGCCTCTTATATATATTCCCAAGTGAGTGGGAGTAGAAACAAGGCATTCTGGCAGAAAAATAAGGGAATCAGATCGATCTGGAGGGGGTTGGATCAATCGACAAAGTGTGGATCGATCTGCTACTTATTGGATCGATCCGGCAAAGCTTGGGTGTCTCAGACTAAGACACCGGATCAATCCGAGGATGTCGGATCAATCTGTATGGATCCATCTAACATATTCGAATCGATCCGTAATCGTAGAAATTCAAAAATAAAAATAAATCAACATCTATGATTTCTTGACTGTTGGGTTAGATGCCAAATCAAGGGTACATGACTATACTCATCCCCTATAAGTATGAGAGAAGCTTAAGAGAGCTCTCTAACTCTCATGAACACACACTAGAATACACCAAGGAAAAGAGAAGAAGATTTTGAGAAAGAGCAAGGTATTATACTACCAAGTTGGCTCCATTTATGAGCATCCATTGAAGATTAAGGAGCCATATATGTACTTCCCCAGCACTCTCTATTAGAAGAACAAGTAGAGGGAAGCAAGGTAAAGGGTTTACTTCCAAGTAAACCCTTGTAAGAAGCTCCAAGAAGCAATAAGCACTCTTAGAAGCTTGGTAGAATCAATTGGTACATAAGCTCAACAAAGGAGCAACCACCTTCAAGTGCAACAAGCAATACACAAGCCTTGTGTGGTAACTTATATTGATTTGAATTTATATTGAGACCCAAACACCCCTCGAAGACACCAGGTGTAGATCACACCCGCTGGAGACACTAGGTGTTGACCATAGCACTACCGTCGAAGACACCAGTAGTGTAGACCATACCCGTCGGAGACACCGAGTATAAACCTCTCCCATCGGAGACACCGGGAGTAGAGCTTGCTTTACAAGTAGATAGCTTTTAAAATTTTTTCCTTGATTATAATGCAATTCAATCTTAATAAAATTTGGTAGCTCGATAGTGAGCTTTGAGAGTGGATGTAAGCCGAGTGCCGAACCACTATAAATATCGTGTTGTGTGTTTTCTTGTGGTGTGAATTATTTCTTCTCTTAATCCTTACATGGCATGTATAACATTTCTCATATGATCTTTCATATTTGCTAATTAAGTAGAAATTTAGATTAATTGAAAGATCAACATTAAGAATTGTCATTGATTTGCATTTACAATAATTGATTTATATCTTGATGTGCATTAAATTTCAAGAACTAAAATAACATCCAAATTGGAATTTTAAGTGGGGGTAATTAAAAATAATTTTTATAAATCCTATTCACCCCCTCTAGGATAAAACCGGACTTCCAATTGGTATTAGAGCAAGGCTGCTTATTGACGATCTAACCACCGGAGTGGAAAGATCAAAATTCTTAGAGGAAGTCCTATTAGAGAAATCCTAAAAGCATTCTGTAGAACTCAAGAATATCTAAGAAGGAAGGTTGGTCAATCTTTATTCCTCCCTACTTCATTGGGATAGAATACATTTATTGGAAAGCTCGAATGACTATCTTCCTAAAATCACTGGGCCATCAAGCTTGGGGTTGAGTAGTGGAAGGCTATGCTAAACCCTCCACTTGCCTGAGTGAGTGGATAGAGTCTGAAGTGGAAGCGTATGAAGCAAATCACAAATCTCTAAGTGTTCTACATCATGCTTTAAGCCCTGATGCCCTATGTAGGATGGGCGAATTGGGGACTGCTAAAGAAGCATTGGATTTTCTTGAGAAGACCTATGGGAGTGTCTCAAGTTCATCAAAAGATGAAAGCTCACTTAGTGAGCAACACAGTTCACCAGGGTCCAAAGTTCTTGTGGTCTTTGGTACATCTGAGGATTCACTCCATGAATCCGAAAGTGATCGAGAAGAAGGTGAGGAGGAAGAAAACATCCAAGAAACCTTCAGCAAACTTTATATAGAATATATAGAATTGGCTAAGGCTATCAACATATTTAAAAAGAAAACCACAATTTTAACTCAAGAAAATAAAAAATTAAAAGTAGAAAAGGATCTAAAAGAAAAGGTAGGTTCTTTGGAATTGAAAGTTCATAACATTGAAGAAAATCAATCAA
>JAOXJP010233378.1:0-10327 GCA_025762735.1 Platanus orientalis | reverse complement strand
ATATATATATATATATATATATATATATATATATATATATATATATATATACACTAACTTTATGATATCTTTTTTGGTAACATATTTCTTGAATCCACAATTTTTGTATACTAACCGAGAAATGGGAATGAAGACAGGTGTAATTAAAGGAATAAAAACGGTTATACAGGTGCTTGAGAGGAAGGAACGTAAACAAGAAGTTGGAATGAGTGATATAAGTAATTTGTTAGTTTTGATTGGAATCATGACATACATGTTCATATGTTTATTCTTAGCTAGAATCTAACATTCTAACATGGAAATTTATATATTGTTTATAGTTGAATAAATTTATGAGCGGGGAAGCAAAGCTTGCTATGATGAATTTTGTATTTATACCAATAAATATATAAGTTCTTAAAATTAAGTGTTGAATTTTGTATAAATCTGATATGTTCAATCCTTATTACAGAGGTGTAATGAGACTTATATTCTTCAAAGTCCTTGTTTTTAGGACATCAACATCAAAGTCTTTAGTCAGACACCATATTCTTCTAGGTAAAAGAAATTGGAGCCAATTATTTTTTATATATTTGAAGTCTAGAAATAGATTGAAGATGTCGAACCTGCATGATTGGTGTACGTGCATTATAATATGTGCTTAAAGGTTAAAAATTTACTCGATAGACAGCATGATACAGACTATTACAATTCTATCGACTTCAACCACAACTTTGCAATTGTTGATGTACTGAGTAGTTGGATCCGTGAGGATGATGAACCAATACTTGATGGGAAGAATACAGATTGGATTATGGGTGAATTATAGTAGGCGACTGCAATTGTTGAGGCTAAGGGTGTAGGTGGAGACCAAGATTTTGATGAGAGTTATAGGGAGAAGCACACATTCCTTTTGGATCCAGGACCAAATGTTGGTGGTGTAATGGATGCGAGCGATGCTTATTAAGTTGTAAGCTCTTAGGGAGTTCTAAGGCCCTCATATCAATTATATTTTAAAAATGAAGATTTGTGGGACTATCCACATCATACATAGTTACAACAAACTAAAACAACTTCAAAACTAAAAACGGATACAAACTCTCTAAAATCCCCCGCTAAGCTGATGGTGAATTGAACAATTAGCATATCATAAAGATTGCGAAATCGTTGGGAAGAAATAGACTTAGTAAAGATATTAGTAGTTTGGTTAATAGAAGAGACATGCTGAGCATCAATCTCTTAATGAAGAACCTTCTCTCGAATGAAGTGATAATCCACTTCGATGTGTTTGGTTCGGACCTAAAAATAGAGTTAGAAGCAAGTGATACAGTATTTAGAAATCTCTCTGCTTATGCATGACTATTTTTGCAGTATGACTATTTGTAGAGTTAGAACTTAGAAGCAAGCGGTATAGTATTCAATGATCGCTTTGGTGTGGGTTTCTTTGGAGTGTCAGTATACTTCTATATCTCAATTTAATATTTTGCAACTCAAGACTAAGATTCAGAGTATTAAGGGATCTCTGCCTATGCATGACTATTTGCAGTAGAACAAAGTTATCAATATATTCTTGCCACAGTATCTTCTCCTTGATGAAGAGGACATCATTCTTCATACTCTCAATGGCTTAAAAGCTGAATACAATGTCTTTAAAACAACTATTCTCACACGATAACTGTCCATCTCTTTGTAAGAATTACTGTCTTCTGCATATAGAAGAGGAAACTTATGCTTTGTTTTAACCAATGCTTGTTGCTCTGACAGCTTTTTCAGCTTCTCGTAATTCCTCTGCTGTTCAGTCCATTTCTGGTTACCGTTGTGCTCGTGGTGTTTCTTGTGGTTATGATCGTAGTCATAGTCGTGGAAGGTATCTTGGTGGCAGATATCAACAATCATGCATTGTGTGCCAGATATGTGGCAAACCGTATTTTATTGCTGCTGATTATCATCCTCTTGATCCTAATTTTCATGGCTTCTTTGCTTCATCTGGATCTTCCTCTCCAGCTGCTTTTACTGCTACTCATCGCATTACTCCAGATTCGAGTTGGTATGTTGACTTCGGGGCTGTGAACCACATTACCTTAGAGCTGTCCATTCTTTCTCTTCATCAGCCTTAGTCTGGTTCAACCACCATTGTTGTAGGTAATGGACAGTCCTTACATATCCATCACACTGCTAATAGTCTTTCATTCCCATCTCAGTAAAATTGCAAAACATTCTTCATGTTCCCTCTTTTCTTCCAATTTAATTTCTGTCCACTGATTAGCCATAGATAACAATTATCATCTTTCTTCTGACTGGTTTTGTGGTTTAGGACAAGTCTATGATGAGGATACTTCTTTGCGGGCCAAGTAAAAATGGTCTGTACATCTTTTCTGGTTCTTCCTACCTGCCTTCATCAAAAGCTCTAGTCAGTTGCTCATGTTTGGCATAATTGGTTTTGACATCCCTCCCATTTCACATTACAGTCTGTTTTTCCTTTTTCTACATTTACTTGTTAATGGTCACTCTACTTTTCATTGTCATGATTGTGTCGTGGCCAAGAGTCATAAGTTGCCTTTTAAACATTCAACTAAACATGCTTGCTTTCCTCTTGAAATCATACATTCTGATGTTTGGGGTCCTTCCCCTACAATTTCATTTTCTGGTTATCAGTATTATGTCTTGTTTGTTGATGAATTTTCTAGATTTATTTTGGCTGTATACTTTGCTTCGTAAATCTGATGTGTTTTTTGTCTTTCAACAATTAATGACTATGGTTGAGAATTTATTCTCTTGGAAAATTCTAATTTTACGGAGTGATGGTGGTGGTGAGTAAACGAGTAAAGCTTGTGAATCTTTTCATACATTGAATGGTATTATCCATAAGGTTTCTTGTCCTTACACTCCCAAACAAAATGGTTTCACAGAGCGTTAGCATCGTCACATTATTGAAACCACAGTTGCTCTTTTCAGCACACCTTCAATGCCGATGTTATATTTTTTTTATTTTAATTTTTTTTTTGGTCTTGGTCATGTGGGCCTACATTGTCAGTTGTCAACTAGAGCAGGCGACTATTCCACTACGCACTACTCACCCCAGACCCCCCCTATTAACTACCCGAGCAAAGTAGAACCTGTTGCTCACTACTCTTCTCCCCTCCCTCTAAGGAATCGACCCTGGGTCTTCCCTAGGTAAGACTTATGCCTCAGCCACCCAAGCACAGGGTTGTTGGTGCCATTTTTGTTATTAATCGATTTTCAACTCCTGTTCTTAATCACTGGTCTCCCTATGAGATCTTGTTTAATTGCTCCCTAGATTATAACCTTCTTTGGGTATTTGGTTGTGCTTGTTAGCCATGGCTTTGGCCTTACGTTTCTAATAAACTTGAAGTTGGATCAAATGGCTATAGGTACCTTCATGTTCTTTCCAATGAGGTTTATATTTCTCAGAATGTCTTGTTAAGGAACACATCTTTCTATTTTCTAAAGCTTCTTCTGATCCTTGGATCATGCCTCCTCCTCTGTTGGGTCTTATCCCACCCACTTCATTCCAGCCTGCATCCCTACCTCCCCTTCTCCTTCATCTTTTGCTCCTTTTACTGAATACTACTCACATCTTTCTGATGTCTCCTCATTTTCTTCACAACCTTGTTATTTTGTTCCTTCTATTTTTTCTCCTGTTGGCTCGTCTACGGCTAGTCCTTCTGTTGTCTCTTCCCCTTGACTTTCTTCTACCTTTGGTTCTCTCGTCTCTAGTCCTTCTGTTGTTTTCTGTTCTGGTCTCTCTTATTCATCTTCACTAGCTAACTCTCCTTTTAATAGTCCACTTCCATCTCCCTTACCATATACTTTCTTACCCAACTCTTCTCTCCAAGTGCCTATATCCTCTGTTCGATCACTTCATCCCATGATTATTCAACTAGAGGTTGGTATTTCTAAGCCTCGTCAACCCATGTGTCTCTTTGGTCCTACCTATTCTTTCTGCCCCTCTTACTGTCGAACCCATTTGCTTTATTGATGCCACTAAATACTCTCAATGGTGTGCTGCTATGACCACTGAATTTCAGGCTCTTTAAAAATAGGTGTTTGGTCCTTGCTTCCACCGATGTCAGGATGTAACGTAATTGGATGTTGTTGGATATATAAAATCAAGCGTGATGCTCATGGTAATGTTATTCGCTATAAAGCACGGCTTGTTGCAAAAGGTTTTCATCAACAAGTGGGTTTGGACTACCATGGCTTCATTACTGAGGAACTTTATATGCAACAACCTCAAGGTTTTATTGATTGTTAATATCCAAATAAAGGTACTGCCTACATAAAGCAATCTATGGTCATGCATAGGCATACTATGAATAACTTTGATAACTTTGTAAGCTTTACACGTGGCTAGAGTATTATTGATAACTTTGATTTGTTGCAAATAGTCGTGTATAAGTTGAGATGTCTTGATACTCTGAATCTTGGTTTTGATTTGCAAAATATTAGATCAAGATATAAAAATATATTGACACTCCAAAGCATATTACACCGAAATGATTCATGAATGCTATACCGCTTGCTTCTAACTTTGCAAATAATCATGCATAGGCAAAGATCCCTGAATACTATATCGCCAGCTTCTAACTCTGTCTTTTGGTCCAAACCAAACACATCAAAGTGGATTATCACTTCATTCGGGAAGAGGTTCTTCATAAGGAGATTTATGTTTACCATGTCTCTTCTATTAATTAAACTACTAATATCTTTACTACGTCTCTTTCTACCTATAAAAATAAGTCTTTTTCTTCCTAGTGGTTTTACTATCTTTGTGATATACTAATGATTCAATCTCACCATTAGCTTGAGGGGGAATTTTAAAGAGTTTGTATCTGTTTTTAGTTTTGAAGTTGTTTTAGTTTGTTGTAACCATGTATGATGTAGACAATCCTACAAATATTCTTTTTTAAAATATAAATTGATATGAGGGCCTTAGAACCCCCTAAGAGCTTATTTTCACTTCTAGTATATCATCTACGATATTCCCCAACTAAAGTACAATACCAAGATGTGAATTCTTGTCTCAGAGGATCCTACTTAATAAGCATTTGTTCTAGCATGTCCCATAGATTTTATGTACTTAAATATGTGATGAATGACATCGAATTATATTGTTCAAAATGAAAGAATAAATGACAACCTAGTGTAGGAAGGATGAGATTAGTTGGTTGTTTCAAATCTCAAATACACATGCAATCAACAAAGATCTCCATTATATGATTATGCTGTTAAAGTGAATTTATGGGTTAAGCCCCCTTTCTGGACACCTAGGGTAACCTAATTTGTACTTACACGGTGCAAAAAAGATTCTTTTAGAAGCTTGCCGCTTCAATCGAATGTAAACACCTCAAAAGGCCAATGTTTTTCATACAAAGGACCTTATTGAAATAATAATTCATCTCTTGAACCCTTGTAGGGCATGGACCAAAATATCGGGATCGGCCTTTGGCGATCCCAATCTGATCTCGGTTTGGATTGGGCACTTCAGGCAAGGATCAACGGATCCACTGTGGATCGGCTAGTCCATGGATCACCCTTGAAGAAAAATCTGAAAAAAATTATAATGTGCATGACATTAGTTAGAGACTTCCTACCTTATCTAAATAAAAAATATTTGTGATCATGTTAGATGTATTGAAATATTGAATAAAATAATGAATAGTCAACAAAAAATGCAACATTGAAGTGAGATATCATTATATCAAATATAAACATGATGAATTGATAGCATATGAGATTGTGAGATCACTGAGATGTCAAATTTGTCACCATGAGTGTTGTGGTGGATCAAGGGGGAGGATCGGAATCATAGGACTGATGGCTGCTACGGTGGTCAGGGGTCGGGTATTGTTGCTCAGTCTCATATGTCTCCCTTTGGCACTGATTCAAACTCTGATAATGATCAAAATTGAAGTTAAATATAAGGTCTCCAATTGAGTCCATTTATTAGTGAGAAGGCTTTTTACATATGGATGGTGGAATTTGCTATCACCCATACGGGGGTTGAATTAGCTAATCATCAGGTATGGGTTGAGGGCAGGGGTACAATTGAGTTTGACTATATGTAATATTAGTGTCATGTGAAGTCGAAAAAGAATTTCCACGCTCACGTTGATCACGTACTTAGTATCCTAATAAGATTGAGGCTGAGGCATCACTCTTAGAATATCTAAACACTAGCATTACATTAGAGGAAGAGGATGCCTCGTTTGTCATCATTTGTTGCCCATACGATCTAAAGTACCAATCATCAATCCCATACCCAGATTAGTAGCCATGGTCATAATCATACCCTTCATATTGTGTTTGTCCATCATAATGGTGGGTACATACCGCCTTAGACTTGGACCCGCTACCTCTCTCTAGGTCGACTAGCAAAGGATGTATCCTGTGTGGCAATGTACTGATTGTTGTACCCTATGAAACTACAAGGGGTTGAGTATCCAATTCCATCTCCACCCTCACCCTCATCCATGCCAGTGGCACTAGCTACATCACCATCATCAAAACTCTGCTCATCTACCTAATCACTATTTAGTGTCGTTTATGTCTGTGTCGATGTATGCTCTTGGGGTTAGGGCTAGACCTAGACCATATCATTATCGCTCACATCCATTGCACTACCAATATTTGGTCTTGGATTTTGAAAGAATGTGTGCATCTCCCTATAACTCATTAGAATCCTAGTCTCCATCCGCACCCTCAGCCTTGGCAGCCACGGACTACAATAGTCCTCCCCCGATTTAATTTGTACTTTACCCATCAAGTATTGGCTCCTCTTCCTCACGGATCCATCTATTCAATGCATCATCAATTGCAAAGATTTGGTTGAGATCGAATAAATTGTAGTTTGCATTTTGTTACCTCTCAATTAAATTTCGAACCTTTAAGCGCATATTGTGATGCATGTTCACCAATTTATGCAAGTTAGACATTTTCAATATATTTCTAGGTCTTGAATGTATAAGAGAAAATGTGCTCTAAGTTCCCTCACACTCAGAAGAAGATGCTATTTGACCAAAGACATTGATGACGATGTCTTAAAGACAATGTGCATTATCTCCATATAAGTCTCATCACTTATTTGTAATAAAAAAGTGATTGAACATGTCATATTTATACAAAAGTCAACACTTAATTGTAAGAACTTACATATTTATTGGTATACGTACATGGTTGACAATTTTTCATAGTAAGCTTTTAGAGGTTTTATTTGAATCTTTCTTGTTGATTAATTTATTTAACTATAGACAATGTTTAAATTTTTGTGTTATAATGTTAGATTCTAACTGAGATTAAATATATGAACATGTATACCATGATTCCAATCAAAACTAACAAATTACTTATGTCTTTCATTGCAATTTCTTGTTTAAGTTCCCCCCTCTCAATTCTTTGTATTACTGTTTTTATTCTTTTAATTAAATATGTTTTCAATCCCATTTCGTGATCGGTATACTAAAATTGCGGATTTAAGATGTATGCTACCAAATAATATTACATAAAGTTAACATGTAAACAAAAAAAAAAAAAAAAAAATCAAACTATCAACAACAAACAACTATAGATAATTAAACATTAACTGTTGCATGTAAATCATTGTGGAATTGATTATTTCACCTTTCATCAATAATCTTGATATAAGTTTTATGATTACGTATAGTTTTTATGGATCTCTTTGTCCTATCCATTTCCTCGTAGGTGTAAGGCATAGTGGGTGTCTTATCTTGATCCACAATCCTTAGAACCCTTACAAGAGGTTCCATTACCTTACATTTCATTAACTTTATGCCAAAATGATGCATCCAACATCTCTCTTGTAGTTGTCTCTTTCGCATTAACATCTCACATGTAGCTTTAAATGATGCCTCATTGTCCTCAACTTGGACAACATTTGCCTCTCACCTCATCTACAACATTATACATCAACTTGAATATGTATTCCTTTGTCTTGTGATAGCCCATGGTGTCCATTGATTTGTGAAAGATCATATTCTATTGCTATACATCATAAAATTAATCAACGACTTATTTATCTTTGAAGTCCTATCGTTACACATGATGTTGCATTCATATCTAGGCTAATGCCTCTTTAAATCCGGAATATAATCCTTCAGACCATCTATATCTTTGGGCAAATAAAATATTTGTCATTGATATGAGTTTAACCCTCGTATCCCTAGTCCTGCCTTTGCAATAGCATCATACATGGTTTGAAAGTATGGATCTCTATAGCGAAGAATGGGATGCCAGAATGTACCATCCACTTGCATACTCCTTGCCTTACCTCTTTTCCCCCATTCTTTTCTATTCTTACATTTGCCGGTTGATTGCCACCTAAATGTGGCTTTTTCCTTTTTGTAGCATGCTTTCTCTATCTCTATAGGACCTTTGTAGGTCCCATTCCTCCCAAAAGTAGGTTGTGATGACCTCCTTCAAGGGTGATATTGAGTACCCACCCCTCCTATGCTAGTGAGAGGGCCATAAATAGAGAATCTCCTATTCGTCTCGTCAGCTTGTACATACTTTCTACTCTTTCATTGTTGTCATTAACTGCTCTCTTTTCAGCCTATCTATACCATCAAAACCATAGACTTTCTCCTTGATATAATGTTGACTAGGCCTCATGCTCTGCAATAACTCTTTCTATTTCTTCTTTAGAGCCTTATCTTTTTTAACCTCTTTCAAGTGTCTCTGCATATCTAACATCAACTACTTAGGTTCTTGCAAGCATGGTTCAATGTTTCCCATTGAGTTGGCAAGGTGATGCTTGAATCTACTCACTCTCCCCCACATGCTCTTATTGCACCAATTACACTTAACTTGTTTTTTACATGAGGTCAATGCAACACAATGTGACCAACCAACATCAAGCTGCTTTTCTTTCTTGATTGAACTTGAATCTGAAACCATTGCTATTTTCTAAACAAATAGAAGAATACAACAAAAGAAATAACATAAATATCAATCAAATTTAAACAACATGCACCTACATAAAGAAATGCATTGATACTTGACATAACATTATATATATTTTTTGTAGTTTACATATTACATAATACTTAAAAGTATAAAAGAAATATACACTCTTTTTCCTATATTTTTCTGTTTTTTATTTTATTTTTTATTTTTTGAAATTATTTTTATTTTCTACAAATAAATGCAATAAAATAATTTACAGAGAATCGAAGATTACACTATAATGAGGGCACGTTAGCATTTTACTCACTTTATTTTAGACAAAAACAAACCCTCTAATTACTTATGTGAAAGGATTAAAATAAAGATAAAATTGTCAAATCATTATCATCTTCTTCTTCCTGTCTCTTTCTCCACAAGGCCAATTCGAACATGTAACTAATCCTCTTCCATGTAACTGCTACATATCAATGCAAATCTCTTCCTAACCAGTGCTCACACATTGAATGCTTGTTGTCACATCCTTCAACCATCTCCCTTCCAAACTAATCATCGTCATCATCTTCTTTTTATTCTTTTTACTGAAATTACAGGTTCTTATTAGACTAACAATGTTGTAAACAGAAGATGCTATTCTGATTGTAATCAGTTCCGGTGAGAGTGGCCAACAGCGAGATGCTGGAGAATGGTTGGTTAGATTTAGGTGAAGTAAAAACAAAGAAAATACAGTTGAATTGAAATAGAAAACCAGAAGAGAAAGAGATGGGGTAGAAAATCAATGAGAATAGATTTTCCCTTTGTTTCACACACACATTTAAATTTTAAGATCTAAATGGTCTTCCATTTGGCAGCAATGCTCCATTTGATACTGGAAGAGGGAAAATGAAAACTTAGAATAAAAGGGATGAAAATCTAGATTGATAGATGACCAAGGGAAAAAAATCCTAAACACACAAACTATCTTAACCGATAGAAATCAAGTCGTTGCTGGTTAATGCGAGTGAGAACATAACAGAAGAGGAACATAGATGGGAAGAAGAAGATTGGGAGGAGAAAACGGTTTGGGTTCAGCAGATGAAGGAGAAGTTAAAACAAGAAAATGTCCTTACTTTAATTTGTAAATTAACTGTAAACAGGATTATTCTTTGTCCAAATTTTTTGGATAGAATCCTAACATGCCTTCATTACCATGCATGTTAGCATTCCCGTATGTATGTATATATATATATATATATATATATATATATATATATACACACACACACACACACACGAAGCAAATGTTCTGTGATAAAAATGCCTCTGTAGTGTTTATGGTGAATTAAAAACAGACACATGTTTTGGAGGGTAAAAGGGTTCAAAAAAGTGTTCAGTTGAAAAAGTAGGTGGTCAATAAAAGACATCAAAT
>JAOXJP010233377.1:0-10327 GCA_025762735.1 Platanus orientalis | reverse complement strand
GAGAGAGAGAGAGAGAATCTAGTGAAAGATGTTAGCTACTCAAGCTCAAAACTAGTGAGCAATGGTATTTTTCATAGTGGAGGATGCTCTCAATATAGTAAGGTTTAGGGCTCCCTCTAAAATAGCTTGGAGTGTTGGATTTGTTTACCCTAATGGGGAAAACTACCATTTATAGGGTTGAGGAGCACCCATAGCCTTTGGATTGGAATATTTTATACAGGGCAACATTTTGGAGCCTTGGATTTGAAAAACGGAGTTCAAATTTTAAAAAACTCTCCTTGAAAATCATGTTTTTAAAATGTTCCAAAATTTTCCTCTTAATCGATTGTTTGATCCACAACCGATTACGGCTTGTATTCAATTTCAGATATCGCAATCGATTATGGGTTTCACTTAGACTCGCAATCAATTACTTGATCCCAAATAGATTTCAAGTCTGAGAGATTTGGTTTAAATTGATATTGTAATTGATTACGGCCTTTGAGTTTTGGCCTCAGGAGTCTCAAACTATGCCTAGATTTCACTTGTAATCGATTGCATGATCTGCAATCAATTTCACCAAAAGCAATTGCTCGATCCGTAATTGATTGCAACTCTTAGTTTCAGAATTTTGTTTTAGGCACTTGTGGGGAGTTTGTCCTTAGGAGTTTTAGATTTAGCTTTTGTCAGAGACCTACCACCATGTCTTGATTGACTTTAAGGTATTAAAATGATATGCAATGCATGCTTTATACTTTTCTTGGTGTGGCAAATTTGAGGTAGATTCTAGATTTTTCTTTGGGTCTTTGGTCCTTCTTCTCTTCATGTCTTGAACTTGTGAGACCATAGGACACTTACAAGACAAATAACACTACCCATTTGACCATGGGATTGACATACATCAACAATAATTTTTTTTACAATGATCATGAAGAACATATCATGTTCAAATCATAAACTGAACATATAAAGTTCTTACAAAAATAAGAGAATAGTCTTTACAATCATATGGAAGCAAATACAAAAAACTGTAAACTTTTGTGTTCATAAAAAATAGAAAAATACATTTGAAATTGCTCTAAAGTAATCCTAGAGGGGGGTGAATAGGATATCTCAATTAATTTACCCATTTTTCAATTTTATCTTGTGTTTGTTAATAATCCTTTTTAACTTAGTCCAATTATGTATGTGTGCTCCAATGTGTCTACTTAAGTATAATATCAAATATATGCTAGGTAAGAGTAGTAGAGAGCATCTAAGTAAAGAGACAAGTAATCACGCAATACAAAGCACAACAAGAGATTTATAGTGGTTCAGAACTCGGGCCTCTGTCTACTCTTTTAAAGCTCACTACCAAGCTTAGGTATATTTCATTTATGTACTAATACAACCTAAGTCAATATAAAAACCTAACTACTTGCTCAAAAGTAAGCTAAACAACAACACTTGGTGTCTTCGACGAGTGTGTACTACTTCCGGTGTCTCCTATGGAGGTAGTCTAGCTTTCGGTGTCTCCAGTGGAAGCAAAGTAAGAACAACAATGAATATGAATGTAAATTTAATCAAATATTACCACAAGTTGGTTGATGTTGCTAATTTCACAAAGTGGGGTGCTCCTTGTTGAGCTAGTATGCCTTAGCTACCCACAAGATCTAAGTACTTGGCTTTAGTGCTCATTAAGCTCAACAAAATATGAGTTTCCTCTAGGGAAAGTACTCACCACAACCTCTTCTCAATAGTAGTAAAGTAGTGCTCAAGAGGAGAGAAAGAGAAAGAGAATATAGTGAAGTATGCTAGCTACTCAAACTCAAAATCTATGGGTGTCGACATCGGGGTCCGAGGGGAGGCGTTCGATGCCCTAGCCCACCTGTGGTTTTCAGGTCCACTCTTTGGCGTGCAATGCTAGTGCATGAAAGGTTGCTAACCTCTTTATGCGAGGGTTAGGCTTTGCTTGGAGTCGCCACCAACTCGGGGTTAACCGACGGAGTTGGACGTCAGTTCTCCTCTTTAGGGAAGAGGAGAAGTCTAGACCTGAAGGTCTAGGGGTTTGACTCCTAATACTAGTCTACATTCCCGAGATTGAGGGTAAGTTATTTGGTTGTATTTGGGGAAGGTGTTAGGCACCCCAAATATTCACCTTTTTAGGGCGGCTTTTCCCATTTATACAGTCTTAAAGTATGTTAATGCCTATGCTTTGTGAATTATAAGTTATGTGTTTACTGGATTTTTCTTAGGCTTAACGCCCAAATTTACCCTCAACCCCTGAATTTTAAACACCTGAATTTAAGTTAGGGTGAAATTTAGGCGTTGGTTCTTGAAAAATCCATAAACTAGCTTTTATGCTATCATATTCTAGTTGTAGGAGACCCTTCATTGGTTAGGCTCTTAGAGGGATGGTGGACCCCTCTAGATTGTTTGTTGAATGATTCTTTTGAAATTCCTAAGTTGAGATCCTAGAGAGGGGATGAATAGTATCCTTTTAAAATTCTTTTTAATTACCCCAAATTCAATTGCTGGTTTTAATTAGTCAAGTTGTCATTAATAATTAATTGCAATTGAAATGTGCTCTTGTGTGGGTTTAATTTTATTGCATGAGAGATTGTATCAATATGTTCAATGTTTGACAATAAAAATAACAAATGAAAATCACACCATAATCAACCACACACAACATAGGATGTATAGTGGTTTGGCACAATGGCCTACATCCACACTCAAAGGCTCAACACGGAGCTATTTAATTTTATTAAGGTTGAAGTCAATACAATCAAGGATAAAATTAGCAAAATCCTAGTCTACTTGCCAATGCAAGCTACATCCGGTGTCTCCGACGGAAGAGCTGTGGGTCTACACTACCGGTGTCTCCAGTGGAAGAGATTTGGGTGCACACTACCGGTGTCTCTAGCGGTAGTGCTAGTTCTCCCAGTGTCTTTGGAGAGAGAGGTCTCAAAACATTTAATAAAAAATTAAGGCAAGAATTACCTCTTTGTAGGTTGATGTTGCCTTGTACACAATGAGGGCTTGCTCTTCCTTGAGCTAGATGTGACTATTGCTCCCTAATTACTTCTTGGTTGTCTCGTCAAGCTAGGGAGCCAATTTTGGTGGCTTGCTTCTTCTTGAGCACATTGTGACTAATAAGCCCACACAATATCCTCTTGGGTTTCTTTATAGACAACCTTTGTAACCTACCTCCAAAAGATATACCTAAGCAAGTTTGAGAGGTAGCAATGGAATGGTCTTAGGTATTTATTTACCTATCTAAGCACAAAGAGGGATTTAGAGAACTAAGTCTCTCAAAATCTACCACAATGGACACAACAAGGTGTCAAAATGTATGTGATTTTAGTAAGTACCATTAGTTTTCTCATGAGGGGTTTATTCTCTTTTATATTGGACGAGAATGATGCTAGCCCATTAGATTAGAACCTCCCCAAACCGTTAAATGATATGGGCTATTGATTGGTAATGGATTTATGAAGTTTAGACCATTATATAGTGTTTTCGCAACTTTGGATAGATCTTAGATCGATCCAAACTATTTGGATCAAAGTGGTTCGATCTTGGATCGATCTAAATCCCCTGTATTCTCTTCCAACACCTTGGAACTGCTACAAAAGGCTTCAGATCGACCCTCCATGATTTGGGAAGGTCTATGGACCTTGGGAAACCCATCATGGTGACTTAATTCACCTCGATTACCATATAATACCTGATTTACCTTGTGAAAGCTCGGAATGATATGTGAATCCTTTAAGAATGACTTGTCGACTCTCGGATCGATCTCTTGAGGCTTCCTTGATACTTGATGATGATTTTCATGTAGCTTAGACTTAAGGACCTCCTAGACTTTAACATAACTCAATTCATGTCCTTGTCTATACAAGACATATATTTTATAGTTCATGGAATTTACAGTACATTACATTTACAATCTCCACCTTTGGGAATTCCATGACAAAACTTAAAATAAATGAATAATGGAGGAAAGATGAATAATAAACTCAAGAACTCCAACTTAAGCCAAGTCTTCTGTGAATGACTTTGGCTCTTCCCCTTGATACATGCTTGGGATTTTCATGGCTTGCTCTTCATTTGTAATTGTGCTTTTACTTTAAGTCCTTGAAACACATTTGATAATAGTATACCTTTCTCAAACCAAGATTAGTCCAGACAAATGATAGAGTATAATGACCACACAAGCAAGAAATTGAATGTAATGACATGCATATGCCCATGAAATAAGGTATCAAGAATGATAAATGCAAGTGAAGGTGAGATGGGCTCAAATAGTCTTAGATTTTTTCACTTTATCATTTATTAGATTAATGACATGTAGAGTTCCATTAATCATTATGTTTTTGCTTCCCTTAAGTTAGGCAATTCATTTTTACTCCCTTAGAGTATGATATACCAATTTTAGTTCAAAATTGCCTTTAATGTTCAGAATTTTGCCAAACTTTTTACCAAATTTTAGTTAACTCTCCCCCTTTTTGTCATGAATACCAAAGGGTTTATCATAAGATAGTAAATTGCATGTCACAATATGGAGGGTATCATAAGACCTGAGAGATAACATAGCGAAAGGAGATGGTATTATCATTAATTTGCAAAAGGGTTTATAGGAAAAAGATCAAAATACAACATAGTGCAAATAAAAAACAAGAGGTGCTAAGCATCCTCATCGTCCTCCTTATCCTCGTCATCATCCTCACTAGCAAGAATGTCAAGAGAAACCCTAGGGGCTGGTGTATGAGTGGGATCCACAATTCGCTTAATGTCGATGAGCCTCTAATCCATGCTCTCCACCTTCTTTTCTAGGCAATCAAAATACCTGAAAATGCACTCAAAATCTCCATGGATGTCTCAGATCAGTCCCAAGAGTGCTAGAGGTAGAGTCATTGAAAACATTAGGGCTGTGGTTGCTGAGGAAGTAGGAGGAGTTGTGGAGGAACCAACTACGTCTGTGGGCTATAGAGCTGGTGGTGGAACCTCTACTAGAGCGGGAGGATCAACAGGAGCTGGGACGGGCTGAGCTGCCTCTCCAACTACTTGGGGTTCAGCTCATTGTTGACCTTTGCATCCTTCTGATGATAGCATCGTCAATAGGAAGGCCTTGGGAGCGAGTCACTGCATCCTTCAGAAAGGTGACTCCACTCTGCTCCATGATTTGAGTGACTAGCACTCCGAATGGCATACCTCACTTCGTCACATCATCAATGGATGTTTACAGCATCAGTTGGCACATAATGGCCGGTACATCAATCGCCTTCCCCTTCATCAGACTCTGTTGATGTATGTTAATCCCATGAGCATGTGTTGGGTAAGGGTAGTGCTGTGAGTCTTGTATGTGTCTTATGTGAGCTCATAAGTTTGAATCATGAAGCCAAGAAGGACCCAAGACTAGGAAAGAGCACTGAGAAGAGGCACTTCAAGGAAGGTATACATCATGCATATCATGTCATATTATATGCCTAAAATCAACCCTAGACATGGTTTAGGGTCCCTTACATTGCCCCAAAAGAATGCCTAAAAGACTGCCTAAAGACTACTGGAGGAAATTTGCCTAGGTTTCAAATTGCAGAAAAATAACAGTGAAACCGATTGTGCTTTTTGCATTCAGTTTGGTGAAATTGATTGAGAAAAACACAATCGATTTCGAGATAAGATTTGAGAGACTTTTTATGAGCCGAGACTCAAATTGATAAGCCCAAACTGATTTGGATATGAGTTTTGGAAATTTGTTCAAACCCCAAACTGATTTCAAAATGCCAAATCGATTTGGAAAAAATCTGGCCTCCCAAATTGATTGCGCTTTCTGAAATTGATTTGGACCCTAAACCGATTTCAAAACGCTAAATCGGTTTGGAGGATAATTTTAGAAAAATATTTTTCACAAAAATTTAGGTGAATGTTTTAAATTTTGAACCCCGTTTTGGTTCATCTAAAGGTCTAAAAAATTCCCTAATTACCATATGCTCATCCTAAGGCCAAGGATGCTCCACCCCACTATAAAAGGACCTTTTCCCATTAGGGTAAGGAATCTCCTCCAACACTGTAAATTTTTTTAGAGAGCTAAGAGGCATACTATTTTGAGAGCTTTCTCCTCTATGCAAACCTTCATCGCCTATTGTTTACTCAGCTTTAGCAGCTAGCATTCTACACTTCTCTTCACTATTTCTTCTCTCCTATTAAGTTACATTCTTACTATTAAGGAGAGGTTGTGGTGAGCTTTCTTCCTTCGTGGAACTCACTTGTGGCTGAGCTCAAGGAGCATTAAAGCTAAGTATTTGGAGCTTGTGGGTAGCTAAGGCACATCAACTCAACAAGAAGCACCACATATATTGAGTAACTAGCAACGTCAACCATATGGTGGTAACATTTTCTTGACCTTGCATTCATATTCATTTTTACTATTGTTTTGTTTCCGTTGGAGACACCAGAAGCTTGAGAACCTCTATCGGAGACACCGGAGGTAGTGCTCACTCGCTGGAGACACCGAGTGTTGTAGTTAGGCTTGCTTGTGAGGAAGCAGTATATTGACCTAGGTTGTAATAGCACCTGAAAGAAATATACCTAAGCTTGGTAGTGAGCTTTAGAAGAGTGGACGTAGGCCCGAGTGTAGAACCACTATAAATCTTATGTTGTGGTTTGTGATTGTGTGATTGCTTGTCTCTTTGTTGCTTTTCTTTATACTACTCTTGACTACAATATGTTTGCTACCATCCTTGAGTAGTTACACTTGAGCACACACACTCACTCAATTGGACATTGTCAGCACCCAAATTTTGACTCGGGCCATGTGATAGTATAAGGACAGCATAACAACTTATAAACATCAAAACCCTAAGCAGCCATGCCTTATGAAGAACAAACCTGAACTCTAGGAGGTTAGGCATTCCCAAGGAGGTCTTTCCAGATGTTATAGTCACAAATGAATCAGTCCAAGTACTTCATTACTGCCCAAAAAACACCATTTCAAGATAAACCCTAATTTCACTCAAAAGCACCAATGAGACTTTGAGGGTCCACATTTTATAGCCCCATCCATGTCATCAATAAGTTTTCCATCTCCTATAAGCTTTTCTCCTGTAAAGCATCACAGTAGAAAAATTTACCATTTTACCCTTCTACCTTCAAAGGCCCAAATATTCACTATTTGTCATCCAGATCACTGAACTTCTTTGCCTACATAAGCCTTCTCGTCAAGAAGCATCACAGGTAATGAATATTCATTTTCATCTTTTTCGATCCATGGGTGAAAAATTAATATTTTACCCTTTCTACTCAGAGAATGACCCTTGAACCCTCAAAGGACCACTAGAGCCTCTCTTGTGATCCAAATGGTGTAATTTCAGAACCTCTGCACCCCTGAGTCTCTCTTCTTCAAAGGAATCATCACAGTACAGACACTGCTCAAGAATGACAAGAACCAATTTCCCAATCTATGATAACCCTAACTAAGAAATGACCCTTGCTAGAGCTTTCAAAAATTCATCCGAGCTCTAAATCTGGAAAAGTCAATCGCCATATCTCGGCCTTGGCCTTATCTTCAAATCTTCAGGTTTGAGAAAAGAGTTTCAAAGTCTCAAACCTCTGTGAAATCTCAAGTCTTCCCCCGAAGGTCGAAAAGCTATTTCCCCTCTTTTTGCTCTTATAGAGCTAGAATATTCTCTAGAATTCCAAATTAGGATCAGTCGATGTCCATTTCTTCAAAATCACGATGCCTTCAAAAAACTGTCTAAGGAACTAAGACTTTCATAAAATCTATCTGCCAAGATTCCCTCAAAAACGCTAAAAAGCATGGCAAATCAGGTCTAAAAATCAGGTGCTCGATTGACTCTGGGGAGCGCACCTAAAATAAAAAATTCAGATAGTCAATGGCCACACCACAGTAAATTCGAAGCTATGAGACTATCAAATTCATGCTAAATTGCATAAAATCCATGGTCCAAGCAGTCATTTTTGCCCAATCTTAGAAAAAGCACGTTTTGTCTGTATTTGATACGTGAAATGCCCTTAAAAGTTCCTCGAGACTCAGAATGAGGTAAAATCAATGCCATTTTCTCAGTTTCATCCCTGTCCTCGATAAAGCATTTCACTAACTCCTAGTTCAGGGAATGATTAGCCATTCAATTTACCTAGCTTCAGGTAACTATAGAAACCTAATTTGCTCAAATGACTTTACTTCAAAAATCTCCTGGCAACTGCCCAGAAATCCAGCAACCAATTTGTCAATTTTTGTAGCTCCAAGACTCCTCAGACTTTAAATCCCCTGGATATGATCCAAGGCATCATTTTACAGAAAATCAAACAGTATTTCCTGTATAATTTTGTTAAACTGCTCCAAAAATTGTTTTTGACTTAATTTCAAACTCAGGTACCGTAATCTCATGTAGTCAGAAGTTGTGAATCACTTGGACCTAGGAACATCTACCCCTGGGCCACCCTTGGATCAATTAAGCCATCTTGCCCTTTCGATTTACATTCGAGAGCTTTTTTACCAAAAAACCCTGATATGACCCCTTACCCTTTTTGTAATTTGGTTCTGACTAGACTAGGATAACCGGTGCATCTGTGACTTCTAAAATTGACACTAACTGGACCGACTTCCAAGCTCAAGAGCTTACACAGAGTGATGGCAGTGATAGGGCTCAGAAAAACCATAAATCAAGATATTATTCAAAGATTAGCTAAAGTGAAATATTTTACATTTAATGCATTCTCATCTTTAGCTAATCATTCATAACTCTTGGATTAGAATCTTTGGATTCTCTTTCTCACCCACCACCCTTAGATCCTCCTCTTGAATTTTAAATCCCTAAAAAGCTAATCAAACCCCCTCATTTGGCATCCCCCATTATCCCCTTGAAAAGTGCAACAAATGAGGTTGCCTCAAAAGGCATCCCCCATGCTCTCCTTCCACCTCACTAATCCATGTCAAACAAGCACAAGTAAATCTCCACCCTCCATCCCATGTTAGCCAACCTCATCCCCACCTTCCACCTCATTTTTAACTTGAATTAATCCTAGCCTTCCACCTATTTAAACTTAGATTTAATCCTAGCCCCACACCCTATTTAGGGTAGGGATCTTCCTCACCCTCCATCCTAAGCATCCTTATCCTCCATCCAACCCTTCATTCAACTAAATTGAGGCTATAAATAGCCTTAATTTCATGGTGAACAGGGTTAGCAACCAAGAACCCTAACCCTAAAGAGGAATAGAAGAGGAAGAAGAAAAGTCCAAATCCCCCTAACCCTTGGCAAAGTAAGCCTAAACCCAACCCATGGTCATGTTATATACCTCAATTTGCATCATTTAACAACTGTTATGCTATCCAATTTATGCTAGAGCATTGTTCTAATTCGGGTACAAGGTAGAGGCTCAACAGCCTCTGCTTTGCTTTTATTTTTGACCTATTTCGATGTTGAATTTAGTTTGAATTTTTTAGAGGGCTGATTGAGCCAAATTTTTACTATGCTATAATAGACATGTCTAGGTTTCTCTCTATTTAATTTGGTAATTTTTAGAGCTGTGGAAGGCCTCGAGATGGCCCCTCAAATAGACCCCAAAAAATGGATCTTTTGAGACCCAATTTTGGGAAATATTTGTTGATTTTCTTGTGAATTATTTATGCATGTTCTTGAGCTAAATTTTTTATATATTATTCCTCTATATGTCTACCATAAGCATGCTTAATTTTAGAATTTTTCTAAAACCTTAAAGGCTCTAAAATTGAGAAATCCAATTGTTGGATTTTCTCCCTATAACTAACACTTGTTTTTTAGTGAATTAAAAAACAAGCGTTGGATAAATAGGCGTCAGGGATGAATTCAAGCATTGAGATCTGGGACCTACCCCAAGGAGCCCTGATTATCCCAAAACCTGTCCCAAGGCATCTTCTAACATCTAAGAGCCATCCTTGTGCATCAGCACCTCTATGGGCCCTAATTTCCTCCCAACGCCTGTTTTTTTGAAAAGCAAAAGTTGGATAGGAATTATAGCATTGGGATGGGTTTTTGGCATTAGGCCTGGGTATTAAAAATCATCACTTTTTCAAAATTAGCTAAGTGTGAGTCTGCCCTAGAGTTAGTCCTAAGACCCAAGAGAAACTCCTCTCTCTAGGCCCCACTAGGGTGGCCCAAAAACCCAAAGTTGGCTGCTGATTTTACACCCAACGCCTAGTTTTTCCCTGATTTAAAATTCAGGCATTGAAAAAATAGGCGTTAGTCTAAAAAACAGGTGTTAGGCCTGTGACAGATGATTGAGTGGCCCACTTTGGGAGATCATATCTCCACGTGGCCTATGTCCAGGACCCCTGGGGTTGCATAGTGTAACCCTAGAAGAT
>JAOXJP010233376.1:0-10327 GCA_025762735.1 Platanus orientalis | reverse complement strand
TCCTCATGCATTCAATGACCTAGCAGTGTAAGTCCAGATCTCTAGAGCACCACAGATTGCTACGTCTTATGTAGCGACTGTTCATTATCAGATTGCCTATAGGATTCAAAACTACTCTTTTGATATTCCTTTTCCAGAATTTTTGAAAGCAGAAGAAGCCCTATTCCTTAAGGTGGATACCAACAAGGTGCCACACTGTAAATATGTGCCACGTCAGCTTTCCACAGAGCAATTGCAATTATTACTTCCGGACAAGTGGATCACTAACTATGAAAATATCCACTCCAAGACTGAAACAGTTCAGTCATAGGTTCCCTTTTTTGTGCGCAAAAAAGATGGATCGGTAGAAACCCGGTTTATAGCAGAAAAGGATCCGGATGAATCTTTATCTTCTTCGTCATCCTTTCCCACTATGGACCAGCTCATGTTCCAGCCAGTAAACCCTCTGGAAGTCCAAATGCTCACCCAAATCAAGACCAAAAGGCATCAAATTATTGATTGCACATGTGATGAGTGCAAGGCAGATTCAGTAGAAGTCGAATTACAGCTTGAAGCAGAAAGAAAGCTCTATCCTAGAAAGTGCAAAGGAAAAAAATCTCCCCAACAACTCCTTCAAGAAAGATATGAAGCAGGAGACCCTGAAGTTGGCCTCCTTGGAGACCCCTCAGGATTATTATGTGCTCTATCCAAAGAAGAAAGCACCCTCCAATGATGCCTTGCCACCAGATGATTGGGGTACCAAACCTCTTTCCCCTAAACCAAAGCCTCCTCCATCCACATTACAACCTTATTATCGGAAAGCCCTATCATTTTTGCAGAAACCCTTTCCCCTACCCTGCAAGCCATTACCACCAACTCCAACTACATCACGGCCCATAGAATGTTTTATGTTCCAACCAGGCACTCCACAGTACCAAGAATCATTTCCCCCTTTGGAAGATTTTGAGCACCCTCAGCAAAGGGTCAGACACCAATGGAAAATCAAGACCCCTTCAGTAAAAAATGCTGATGGAACAAGTAGACAAGTTTCGCCTACAGAAGTAGCCTTAAACTGGCAAGCTGAAAATGCAGTGGCCTAGAATCAAGTAATGAAGAAAATCCTGAAAGGCTAAGAAGAGATGTCTCAAAAGGTTGACAGAAGACTAGCTACAATAGAAGATCTTATTGTAGAAGTCAAACAAAGAATTCAGAAAGACATATTCCTATGAATGTTGATGTCTCCATAATGGCCTATCTCCTTTCATCATCGAACAGGTCACCATAAAAAAAATAATAATAATAAAGGAGAGGTAGAGGAAGGGAGAGAGAGAGGAGGAGGGGTGCGAGAGAGAGGGGAAAGAAAGAGGAAGAGGGAGGGAGAGAGAGAGGGAATGTGGCGGATTGCCACCAGAGGGGACCCCGTAGCCGCTTGATGAATGGGTGGGGGAGGGAACAGGTCACCAGAAAAATAATAATAATAATAAAGGAGAGGTAGAGGGAGGGAGAGAGAGAGGAGGAGGGCTGCAGGAGAGAAAGAGGAAGAGGGAGGGAGAGAGAGAGGGAATGTGGCGGATTGCCGCCGGAGGGGACACCGTAGCCGCTTGAGGAGATGGAGGGGGAGGGGAACTTAAAATTTTGATCGGTGCCAATAGAAGCTCCCTGATTAATACACATTTTGTTAAATATCGTGTCACATTCAGACTGGTGATGATGTGAACTCATTCTTGATTTAATGTCACATCTACTTTAAATTATTATTTTAATGACACAGAACATGTGTTTTACTTCAGTGCCTCTTTTTGGACGCTTGTTTTTTCAACTGAACGATAAGTTTTTGACACCAACACACCATCTACCAACTTATAGATGTAGATTTACGAATACTTTTTCATCATAGAACATTTCTTTTCAAAATCAAATTGGATTTCTTTATGAGAATCATTGAATGACTAAGGTGATAACATAAAAAGTTACTCAACAATTAATCAAATAAGATTTGCTTCAAAATAAATGCTCTCCTATTATTATAAACCTATTTAATGTTAAATATAGCATACTAAACTATATATATTCCTATTATTATATGCATATATAGACCCTTGGTGAGCCGAGCTTTTAACAAGCTGAACCTAGTGCAGCTCAGCTCAGTTCAATTGGAGGTTCAGGCTAGGCTCATTTATCGCTCTACTCATATGCATCTTAATAAGTTAAACCCATTATTTTGGTGAAATATTTTATTTATTTATTTATTTTTGATAAAGAACATAGTATAATTTTATTTTTATTTTATTATTATTATTATTATTTTGTGGGGGTGGGGGGGCACTTGAGGACGAGCAAATTACAAAATCTAAAGATGCCTCCAACAAAACGGAAGTATATTGAACCAGATTTTTTTTGTCATGGCTTACAACAATGATAAAACCCTTTATTCATTCTACCAACAACGAAAAAAAAAAAACTATTTAAAGTTGGTTACATGAATCCTATTCCATCATTCCATGGATCATATCTTTAGCTAAATCACAAGTTTTCATATCTCTCCTCACTACTTTAACTCAAGTCAAATTTGGCCTTTAATGTTCTTCTAGGGCCCTCAACTTGCACTGTCTTGAACAAATTTAAGTTGTAAATTATACACCAATAATTACAATTCAAATCCAAAACAAGCAAGCCATCAAATTAGATAACTATGATCTCACAACATAAATTGGGCCTCATTTGAAAAGATCTAACAAGACACACCAACATTTTCATATTATGATGGAACTACACTGAAATAGTACTATATAGGTTAATCCTAGACGGGGTGAATAGGATTTCTATTTAGTTTACCCATTTTCGATTAGTTAGAATTGTTTTTAATTCAATTTTAATTTATTTGAATTAATGCAAGTGTGTGTGTTAATAGTATAGTTATTCAAGAAGAATATCAAATAAATGGTATGCAAGAGTAAATATAGATTTGAAAATAAAGAGACAAGTAATCACACAAAACAATTTACAACACAAGATTTATAGTGGTTCATGATAACCTGTGTCCACTCTTCTAAAACTAATTACTGAGTTTAAGTATTTTTCATTAAAATTGGCTATTACATTCTAGGTTAAAACATACCAAAAACCTAACTACTTGAACTAAGCAAACTAATCAATACACCCGATGTCTTCGACAAGTATAGTCACGCTTTTTGTGTCTCCAACGGAAGCAAACAATATGAATATGAATATATATATACAAATGAATGCAAAATGAAAGCAAAGCTTACCATTCAATGGTTGATGTTGCTATGCTTACTAAGTGAGCGTATTCCTTGAAGAACTAATGTCCCTATCTTTCCCACAATACTTCAAGCCTTAACTCTAAAGTTACTTAAGCTTAGTAAAACAAATGAGAGTTTCCTCTTGGGATAACCTACATGTACCTCACTTTAAGATAGTAGCTAAATAGAGTAGAGGAGGTAGCAAGAAAAAGATTTCAAAGGAACTATAGACCTTGGAGCTTAAGTAATAGAGGAAGAACATTTTTCACTCTTGGAAGCTGACTTTTGATAAAGATATAACACTCTTTTGAATGCTTAAAGTCTTGCCCTAGAGAGGAAAGTTTACTTCTTATAGGAGACAAGAATCACTCTCATTCCTTGTATTGAAATCTTTTTAAATGAGCAAGTAACCTGGACCATTCATTTAAAAACAAAGTTTTTAGAATCTTAATTTCTCCTAGTTGTGAGCAGTCATGGGGTTTGTGATTAATCACACACCCATGGTCACAAAGTTTGAGGCTTTGAGAGAAACCAACATGTCACAATCGTGACCGATTACATTGGGTCATGACCCTCCAATCGTGATCGGTCATGGAGAAGGGGCCCAATGTTCGGGAATGTTTTTTGGGACCTAAGTTTTGAGTGTGACTGGTTATGGGCTTGTGACCCATCATAGATAAAAAAAATTTTAAATTTTTTTGCCTATGTTCTTTTTGGGAAGATTACTCCCCCTTGGTCATTGAGGAGGCCTTCCTATATGTACAAAGGCACACTGTGATTTTCACTATAAGTCTCTTCTCATGCTACATGTATGCTTTTACTTTTTGGATGTTGAGAGCTCATCTTATAGTCTTGATCTTTATACCTTGAACCTTCTTGGAGTTCTTTATTTGAAGATAACTCTATTAAACCTTAGAACCTTTACAACATGTTTTAACCATGGGATTAACAAATAATACATATATATATTAACACACACCATTGTTGCATCTCACAAAAGCTTGTTGTTTCCAAGCAAAGATGCGTCTTTCCTTCTTGGTTCACTAGTGTGTTAGAGTTTATTTAGTTAATTTTTAATATATATGTGTGCATGCATGTGTGCAAGCATGAGCGTATGAATATAGTAATATTCAAAAAAGACAAATTAGGTTTATGGGCTATTAGACTATTAGGCCTTTTTTTTTTAGGGGGGGCTTTCTATTTCCACCACAATTTTTAATAAGTCCACCTCACTTAAAACCTCATATTTTGCTTTCCTAAAATGCCCCATTGTACAAAGTCTACACTAACCTTTTAAGAAAAAAAAGGAAAAACTGTGGATTTCTAAGTCCACCTCACTCTCTCCCTTCAAAACCAACATACGTACTCCCTCCCCTCCATTTCTTTCTCTCCCAACACACCTCACTTCTTAGGTTTCTTCTCAAATCCTTCCTCCTAACACTTCATTTTGAAAGTTAGGCATTTACAAGAGAGAAGTGAAGTAATGGAGTATAATGGAAGTGAACCAGAGCAAGAAAGAAGCACGGAGGTACGTGAAAATCCTTTTTTTGAGTTTTTACGGATTGTTCGGCAAGACCAAGCTGAGCAGCCAGGGTTTGCTCCGCCAGCCCAACTGAGCACCCTATGTGGTGCTTGGCTAGCCTAACCAAACACATAGAAGGTTGCTCAGGCTCTCAAGTCCGAACATAAGAAAAAATTAAAAGTAAAAATCACTCAATTTTTTTTAAAGATTGACTTTTATTTATTAATATACAAATATAAATCTTGTGAGTAGCCCACCCAATGTAGCCAGACTTGCGATCAAATGGTCGTGGATTATAGTTATGAGTTTATCACATACGAGGTAAAAATCAGTCCTTAGTATACGCTAAAAATCAATCTGTAGTAAGTGGATTAATTGACCATTGTGTTCTTTCTTTCTTTTATAGATATTCACTAGTCGGGGGAACTTAATTAAGTGGGCAACTGATGTTGAAAAGAAGAATGGTTTTGTGATTACCATTTTGAACTCAGATTCATGTGGTGCTATAAGAAAAGCCAGTCTGATCCTTGGATGTGAGATGAGTGGAAAGTATAGAAAAGACAGGAGGTCTAAAAACATCGATGTGGGTGCCAATGTTAGGGGAATGGGTACAAAAAAATGTGGATGTCCATTCCGATTGAAAAACAGGAAGTTGCCCAGTGATGATGACTGGATGTTAGAAGTTATATGCGGTGTGCATAACCATTGGGCTGCAGATTATCTAAAGGGTCACTCCTATGTTAGTAGATTATTCGAAGAGGAGTACTCCTTATTAAAGGACATGTCTAAGAGTAATGTTCGATCAAAAGACATTTTGGTCACTATGAAGAAAAAAGATCCCCTCAATACAACTACAATGAAGGCAGTCTACAATGCATGACACAAATATAAGCTGGAAGAAAAGGGTGGGAGATTCCAGATGTAACAATTATTTGCACTATTGGCTGAGCATCAGTACATCGAGTGACACCGTATGAGTGAGGACAGTGAGGCTGTCACCAACTTATTTTGAGCACACCCAACTAGCTTTGATTTATTAAATGCATTCCTACATGTGTTGCTCATGGATTACATGTATAAAACCAATAGATATCATATGCCCCTCCTCAAAATTGTTGGGATGACATCTACTAACATAACCTTGTCCGTGGCATTTGTGTTTTTACAACATGAGAGGGAGGAGAACTTCAATTAGGCCCTGGATGTCTTGTGTGGTATTATGGATGATAGTGCTTTGCCCCACGTCATTGTGACAGTTAGGGACTTGACCCTAATGAATGCTATCTCATGAGTGTTTCCCACTGTTACACATCTTTTGTGTAAGTTGCACATTAATAAGAATGTGCTTACAACGTGTAAGAAGTTATTTTCAATAAAGGAGGCGTAGGATTTCTTCATGAAGTATTGGAATCTAGTGGTTTTGTCACCAATAGAAGAGGATTACGACAACCGCTTAGCACTATTGGCGAAGTAGTTTAATCTTTATCCAAATGCATTAGACTACGTGTATAGTTGGTTGGATACCTATAGGGATAGGTTTGTTGCAGTCCGGATAGACCGTGTTATGCATCTAGGGGCCACAACGACGAATAGGTAAGGTTTTTTTCTTTTCTTTTCTTCTTACAATTGTTCCTCATTAGTTGATATCTAACTAGCTGTTCCTTATATTTTCTGCAGGGTTGAGAGTGTCAATGTGAAGTTAAAGAAGCAACTGGGATCTAGTCAAGAAAATTTTGAGTCCTCTTAGTCGAACATACACAAACATGCTCCTGTTACAGCATACATCAATCAAGACATCGTTTAAGAAATCGAAACTGATCTTCCAACACAGTTTTAGGCCATCCATGTTTAGGGAGCTTTGTGGGAACATCTCCACCACTGCACTTGAGAAAATACTTGAAGAGACAAAGTGTGTTGGTTTTGTTGGGATTGACCCTATTGCATGTGGATGTCAGCTTAGATACACCCACGGCCTACCATGTGCTCACGAAATGGCTGACTATACTAGACAGAGGCGTTAAATTTCACTTGATTCTTTACATACTCATTGGCACAAGCTTGACATGTAACCCACCTCGAATCAGAACCATGTGAATGAGGATGATATTCATATTAAGGAATTTGAGTTGTTAAAGTAAGCTTACGCACAAGCTGGAAAGTCAGACAAGGCCCAGCTGCTTAGGAAATTGAGGGAGTTGGTAGATCAGGGGAGTACACATGTAGAGTAAAAATAGATCAAATCGACAATGCGAGGCAGGCCACCTGAAAAGATGGATAAATCTACCCGACGTGAGTCATCCACATTTGAGAGAGTACCATCGATGCTAAATAACTACTCCCCGCCTGTCATAGGTCCAATGGATGCCAACCCTCTATAGTCAGTGAGACCAACCTAACAAAGGAGAGCGAAAAAGAAGGTAATTAATAGGTTTGTTACTGTGTAAGTGAAGTTGATTTGTCATATCCTTGATGATGATGCATTATCCCTTCAGTCACAGGTCGTTCGTCAGATGTCAATTCGATTCTCAACATATGATAGTTACATCGGACACTTTCCATATGGCATACGTCTGTTTATTCAACATATTATAGACATACAAGCCGATAGAAATTGCGGGTTTTGGACAATTATTGCCTTGTTGGTCTTAGGAGAGGATGGTTGGTGACAAGTCTGAAGTGACTTGTTACATGAATTGGATAGTCACACACAGTATTATGAGCCGATCTTTGGTGGGTCTGTAGCAATGAATGAGATTAGGCATTCTATTATGCACTTCATGGAAGGTGTGTCATATGAGTATTGGATGACCATGCCAGAATGTGGCCACTTGATAGCCTCTTGTTATCATGTTGTTCTGTACCTTTTGAGTGCGCGACAATGTTTAACGTTTCTACCACTCCAATCCGACCCTATACCTGCTGTCACCCGAAAGGAACTTGTTATTGGTTTTGTGAACAACAACCACTTCGTACAGGTAAATATAAGTTGCAATGTGCTATTACAATCAATCATGTTTTGCGTTTAACTTCACTCATTGTTATGTCTATAGGTTTTCCTCTTGCTGGGTCATTATATCCCACCCATTGCAACATATTGACATAAATACTGGATTGATAATGCATTGGGATAGACACTACATTCGTACGAATCACAAATTGAAGAATTTTCACGTTTGGTTAGCGAAGATATAGCGACACAGGAGACATTGGATTTGATTGACCACTGATTGAGCTAGAATATAGCTTAGATGTATCCCGCATAGTGCATTGATTGTGCAATTTTGTATTGACAACTTGAATATATAATCGATAGTTATTAAAACCTTTTGTATCAACACATTATTTTGGTAATTAATCTTAATATTATTTCAGTTTTTATATTTCAATTGCGATCTTTTATTTTTTAGGGGCCTCATCCCCACACACAATTGTTTTATTTTATTTTTTTCATCGAGCAATTGCGATATTTTAGTGCATGATTTATATAATCATAATAACAAGTAAAGAAGGAATGCAAAGAAACAAAAACTATGATTTATATAAATAAGGTCATTCCCAAATAAAAAAGTATAATGTATTCGGGGCATCATTCCCTATAAAGTACATATACAACTCATCAAAAGGAAAAAAGAAAAAAAACTAAGTCTGTGACTCTGTGATATCCGTCTCTGTGGTTCTCCTCCTCTGTCGTTTGTAGTCCCGCGTAGATATCATCGTCTCAATGGAGTCGCTAGCATGACAGGTGAGGATATCCCATACTTTTGTAACCGCACCCAACAAATGATTGTACCCAAGTGTCGAATGCTGGATAATCGGTCTCAGTACATCCTTGGCCCGCTCAATACACTGAAATAAGTACAGATAAATATAAGTTGCAATAATAAAAACTAACTAAAATGAGAAATACGAGTTTTAAAATGATATACTTAGTCTGTTGACTCTGACTCTGTCTGTGGTGCTTCATGCGATCTGTCATTTGGATGTTGTACGTATTGATGTGATACGCATGCATACCAATCCATGTAGTCAAGCACACAATCGCCAGGATAAGGTGATGGCACAGACTGATGCTCATCGGAGAGTACGTGGCTTTGCCACGCTGCCTACACCTCCTGATAAAAAACATGAGTGGGATGGTAGGACGTTGCACTGACACTAAGTACTGGCGCTCCCGAGCCTAGTGGGGAAAATGGAATGATCCGACGTCGCCTAAACTGCCTTAACACCAACATCAGATGGTAGGGCTCCATGACGTCAAGGCATTTAAGCAAGTCATGATAGAACGCAATGGTGATACTCCCTATCATCATCGTACGGTGTCCATGTGACCTGCACAAGTTGAAATATACGTCAGACATATAAAAGATAATTACGGGAAAATGATGATAGTATTGAACTATACTACACTATATAAAAGTAAACATAATACCTGGTGGGGGCCCAATGCGTTAATGGACCCCTAGAGTGCCATCCCATTGTCCGTAAGACAACATGTCTCCCTGTGCGGCAAATAATGGAGCATGTGTGGCTGGCTGGGATGGTAATGTCTGTTCTGGTGTGAAACAAGGAGAGAAAAGTGCTCGTATATCCACCCCTCCATCAGTGTAAGGTAGCCAGCGATCTGTCGTACATCTGACCTACTAACAACCCCTAAATGCCGATATAAATATGCTAGAACAACGGCTCCCCACGCGTAGGTCTGGACCCAATCAAGATCCTCTAGACACTGGAGATAACCGACTTGCACCCAAGTCATTGTTTTGTCTGCAAACAACATGCACCCGATTAAATAAAGCAAATATGCCCTGGTGGAGCATCTAATCACCTCATCGCCACAGGTGTCAGCCACCCTCCCCTGAAATTTGCTTTATAGCCACTCCAGCTTAATGGACCGGCCACGTATAGATTGAACCTCCTGTGCGGCCTCCACCTCTGTCACTCTAAGTGTACGGGCTACCATTCTGTGCATCATGCACCCATATATTGGAGGAGACACTGTTCCCAACCACGGGAATAGAAAGTAGTGCGTTCACATCATCGAGTGTGATCATTATCTCCCCGAATGGAAAATGGAAAGTGTTCATCTCGAGATACCATCTCTCGACGAGTGTAGATATAACAGCACGACTCACTGCCCGATAGGGACTACCAACTAATGGGACTAGGTCGGAGCACTGAATATAGCCCCGCCATATCCTAGTTTGCACATCTGGAGGGTCAAACTCCCACTCCGCCAATCTTAACCCGTGGTTGATACACTTCAGTAAGTCGCACTCTTACAATTGAAACAAATACTATTAGTATACTTGGTATTAATAAGTAAAATTTTTAAATCTTAAAAACATTACCTGATGTCGCCATATAGATGCAGCCACATGTGTGGCATAACTAATGAGGAGCGTCGGGTCCGTAGGCACTTCGGGGACTATAACATCCTCACGCACCACTCAAACATCCTTAGACTTCTCGGCAACAGGCTCTAACACCTCTCTAACATACTTCTTGGTCGCAGGCTCTGGTGCCTCTCTAACATACTCCTTTGCAACCGGCTTTGCGTGCAAGC